>OY748312.1:11871655-12006152 GCA_963556515.1 Nudaria mundana
ACACCGCACCAGAGGTGTATGCTGTACATAGCGCAGATTAGACCCCGGGTCGAATACTGCTTTCACCTCTGACACGGTTCCGTGAAGTATTTGCGGGAGGCACTCGACGCTATGCAGCGACGCGCTATTTGTATTATAGATTGTCCTGAGGTAACGAGAATCCGAGCCGAGCAATTGCTTCCTTGGCCGCATTCTACCGTATTTACCAAGGCGAGTGTTCTTTTTTTTCCTTCCAAAGTAGGCATTACCATGTATACTTATATATCTATAATATATCGCCAAACGTAGCGGCGAGAGAGGGCGACTGGCATTCGTCCCTCGTATATATAGGGACCCGCCTTATCGCAGGGACGACGCATGAGGCGCGGGCGCGGGGTAACCGTAGGGTTTGACGTCACATACCCCCCCTTTCAGGGAAGAATTTTCGCTGGGGGAAATTCTTCTCCTAGTTCTCCCCAGTGGCAGCTTGTTCTTGGCAATGCATGAGCCGCACTCAGCATCCCTTCAATTCCCCGAAACAGTAGAAAGGGTGGATATAGATAAGTATGTGCGAAAAATTAGTACATAGTTAAGTAGGTAGGTATCGATCTGTGTTGGCATTATTTGTACAAATTCGTTAAGAATGTTAGCAAGTAGGTATATGATTCTTATCTATAGATGTATCGGTAGTTACGGATCGACGCTGTTGACCGGATATGTCTACTATGAAAGAACGAACGAAGCTGTTTACAAGGCAATTAAGTTTAGAAGTTAGTATTACTGATTATAATTAATCAATTTTAAATCTTTAATATGCCATTCGCCTAATGGTTTATTTGACTTATCAGCAAGTTTATAGACCAGTGGTGACTTTTTTGAGATGATTTTACATTTTATAAATTTAGGTGCCAGTTTCTTACTAAAATATTTATCTTTGTCACTTAGGTAGAAGGTAGGTCCATACAATATCGCCTTCATTGTACTCTGCGGGCCTACGCCTTAGGTTATAGGAATTAGCATTTCGTTGGTGAGCCGCTAGTAACGCTGCCTGTACCTACCTACCTTCTCAAAAATAGAAGACAGGTGGCCTAACGATTCGACATAGCTATCGCATGGATCAGGGTCAGAATTAATATGGTGTGAACCACACGATATCAGTTCACGACCAAAAACAAGCAACGAAGGTGAAAAGCCTGTAGTTTCATTAACGGCGGAGTTCATGGCGAATTGTATTATAGGTATAAGTGTGTCCCGTATACGGTGATCATTTTGAATGAAAGTGCTCATAATTGTAGTTATGGTTTTATTGTATCGTTCAACGGAATTAACACGTGGCGAATAAACAGGAGTGTAATTTAAATTTGTACTTTTTATTTATTTAGTAAATTTTTAAATGTGGCACTTACAAATTGCTTGCCATTGTCAAGTATGACAGTAGATGGAATACCATGTACTAGAAATATCTTTTCCTCAAGAACAAAAGGAAATGTAAGTAAATGAAATCCAAGTTAAAAATGCATTTTGTTATTATTAAAATAGTGCATACCATTTGCATACCTACTATAATCCGCACAATAGTTACGTGGTTACTGCATTTCGAAGCGTAAGCGCGGGAAACGTACAGTGCGGTGCGATGCGAGCGCAAAGGCGGCCGTTCGGCAGCCCTCTGTCAGTTTGTACTCTCGAAAGTACACCGAGCGGTAGGCATATAGCGCGCGGCCTTGAACGAGTGACGGAGGCCTGCCGCAAGCCAGACCGTTACCGGGTACCGTATCATAAGAAAATCATTAATCATAACCGAACCTAAATTCTTAAAGCCTGGAGTCCCAATGCTAGGTACTAGTGGTTCTGTGAACCGCAGACTTCATGAGCGGATTTGTTTAGTAAATTCCTTCTTCAATTTTCTTTATTACTTTCATTTTTGTCATCCAATCGAAAAAATATCATTCAAATGTTATTCATTGTAAGCAAGGAATGTGTGTGTAAAGTTTCATGCAAAACGGTTGATAAATACGGCCTCAAACATGATCTGACAGAACCCGTAGATGTAGAGAGAGGTACAGACGAAAGAAATTTCTGCAAGTTGAAACGGAGATTATATTACAATTATAAGTAAGTAGGTACCTACATACAGACAGACGAAAACTAAATTCTCTAGTAGATATTCCTATGGTCTCGAAAATGTAGACGTTTCGCTTCGCTCGATTGGTCAAATTAAATGAAGCCCCGGAGATCTCTCAGCGTGGGATAGCTTATTATGACGATGATTGTATCCGATGTTGTGAATCAAAGCCTTATTTAACCGACTTCAAAAAAGGAAGAGGATCTCAATTCGACTGTATGTTTTTAGGGTACCGTAGTAAAAGTCTCGGAACCCTTAGGCTGCAAAATGGATGTACAGCGCGAGCGGTGCGCGCCAACCGAGCGGGGCCGCATAACTTCATCGATGAAGTGTTGTGCCTTACAACTCTTGTTTTGCTTTTTATCGACTTTATTATAATAATGCACGTTTTGGAGCATAAATATTATAACCATAAATAAGAAACAAAGTTTCGATAGACACAGCTATGTAAAAGCAAAGCCAGAACGCCTCCTTTCACACGTTCTATTCTCTTCCAAAAAATAAATCCCGGGAATTCCCATCCCGCAAAAATATCCAAGATTTCCAGTACCCCATATCTCGGAAACTAAGCCTCCCAGGTCAATTTAGACCTTATTATACGGTCCCCCTTTGAACACCCCGCAAGTACTCGTATTCCCCACAAAATTTTTCTTCTCAAGTCCCATCCCACTTCCTAAAAACTTGAAATTGATATAACACATGAACGGTTGGACGTGTTTGGTCTCTTAGGTCTCGCAGAGGGCTATCTCTTGGTGATACAAATTTGACTGCCTCGGTGGCGTGGTCGGTAGTGCATAGGCTTTCGACGTCGGAGTCTCGGGTTCGATTCCCGGTCGAGACAAACTTTGTGTGAAGATAGATACGTTTGTACCGAAGTCTGGATGTTTCCTATATATAATATAGAAAATATAATTTATACTCGTAGGTATATAAGTATTTATATCAGTTTAGAGAGGGGGGTCTCGGCAAATATCACGCAATTTTTTTTTCTTTTTACAATAACAATTCAACGCGTTTACGTAAGAAACCCACATTTTGAAAAATCTCACGTTAGATTGGTGGATGGGGGAGGCGGTTGAATAAAATCTCACGACATTCACCGGGGGGGGGGGGGGGACAGAGAAAAAAAACACTTCACGTAATTTATGGACGCCCTCTTACAAGCTCTGTTTAGTTTGAGACTAGATGGCGTTGTGTGAATTATCGTAACATAGGTATTTATTATTTATTATAATATTTTAAAAAAAAAAATTCCGCCGCGGTCCTCGGCTTTTCTCCTAAACGGTTAGTGCTAGAAACATGAAACTTAGCATGGATCCCGTACACGGTACCAGAATTTGTTATTTTTTTGTATCTTGCATCAACCCCGGAGTGTGGAGTATCATTAGATAGGTGTTTTAAAAACATAGAGATGTTACACTAGACAATATGTTGCTGGCCTCCTCTGAAAACCAGCACTGGTAAATGTGGGTCTGCCCACGTCAGCATAACCTGAGAGGAGACCAAATCCCACGCGGTCACGAAAATTATTTCTAATTTTTTTTGGGCATGCGGTGAGCAGCGTGGACCCGTCTTTCTGTGAGACAGGGATTCAGTTTCAGAGTACCTAATGTTAATAAGGTCGAGAATCGCTCGCACCTAACAAGCACATCATGATAGATAATAAGAAAATTACTTTTTTCTTTAAATATTTACATGAAGATACATAATACATAAACTCATTTGAAAATTACAGACGAAACGAAATGTTTTTAGATATGTATTCAAATAAGTATAAATTGAACTGAATTTATCTTATAAACCTACTTTAATGAAGCACTAGATATCGTGTATGAACCTACATTTAGTAAAACTTACACTAACTTTAGAAAATAAAAAACTAGCCAAGTTCGTGTCAAACGCCTAGAATAGGTTTCCGTAGACAAACATAATAACCTCTATAACTCCGGAACTAACAGAGTTATCGGATCCGTTTTAGTTTTCTTTTAAAGTTCATTACATGGACTCTGTTTTACCAAAAAAAATAGCTATCAAGTTGAATATCTTGTTTCGAAACCGTGGTACACCCAGTAGTACCTCTGGTGGTACCACAGTTATTTAAAAATAACCTTAGTACCACAGTGGTAGAGTACCGTGTTACCACTTATGGTCAGTCTCTCTAATCTTGAAGGCTCTTATGTTGTTTTATGTATTCCTGGTACATTTGAGGTTTCTGTCTTTTATAATGGACAGTCATCTGTACTCGGTGCACTTGTTGTCACATTTCTTTATTTTTCATCGGGACAAAAGAAAATGAATCATGCGCTTAGTAGGGCCGTATGGATATATCTTACCAGAGCCGCTTGGGTCCCTTAACTCTCTATTATAAGATACACAAACAACAAAAGTACTAGGAGTACAGAAACTGTGAATCACAAAGAAAGAACCAACATGCTAAACTATAACAGTATAGCAATATACATCTTCCTCTTTGATCACATTTTCTGATAAGTAGGTAACCCTTTTAACACAACATTAGAAAAATATGTGAGGTCAGATGGTGCATCGTTAACACATTAGAAGGTTACTAAACTTGTAAACAAAAACTTGTAATGGGATTAGGTATTAATAATATAATATTATTATTATGAATGTTAGGACACTTTATACACAGCGTCATCTAGCCTAAAATAAGCACCTTAATGTGATATGGATACTAGACAACGGATATAATACTTATTTTAAATATTTTTTTTAGATTAATTACACCCAGACACATAACAAATAATCGTGTTCAGCACATAAAGATTTGTCCTGGGTAAGAATCGATAAACTGCATTAATAACGGAGAGGATGGCCCTCACTGTCTATCCCTTCTTGAAGACGACTTTTCATCCCCGACACCATATTAAAACATGCGGCACTAGCAATAATAATTAGAAACATATAATATATATATTTATATATGTATGTATAAAAATATAATTTACCATAAGTCAATAAGAATTACAATATACAAAATAAACATAATTATAGACTAAAAATATTTACATTACAAAATATCGTTTAAAAAATCCTCCGCGTCATTGCCGACTGGGAAGGTTCCCAGAATGCTGGCTGTGTTGCCACGTTGGATGGCGATACTTATTCTTTGGGCCAGAAAATAGCCAGGCTTCTGGTCCTGAGAATGTATTAGTTTTATGTTATTATTAATTTATTTTATGTTAAAGAATATAATCATTTACTTACCTAATGCTAACCGCCCGCTTGTTCTCAAGTCTAATACGTTTTTAGGGTTGAACCACTTCTTCTCCATAAAATTTTTCAGCCATCCCTATCTGACTTGAAGCTTTTTTCGTCTGTAAATATAACAATTTCGTTTTCCCAGTAAAAATTTAAATAACGAGTAGCAAAATTTACTCGGTTGGTGCGATGATCGTCAGTAAGTTGAATCTTTCTGGCTGGCTTATAATTATGGATATTCGCAGCGTGTAGATGTCGTCGAACAGTACTCAGCGACACTCCAAAAGTTTCAGCACTTGAGCGCATAGTTTTGAAGGGTGCCACTGAGTGAACTTTCACAATATCACGGTGCCGCTCTGATTCATGAATGTGAGCAACTGGGCGAGGTCCTTGGCGTTCACATTTTATATCACCCGTCGCTTGATACCTTCGAATCCATCTACGCACTGTATTTCTCTGTAATGAAAATGATAATAAATAAAAGAAATTCCAAAAAACTAACTTGTAAATGAAAATGTAACATGATTAAGCAATAAATAGGTATATAATATATTTTTATCGTAACTCTTACCGTTATGCCCATATCTCGTGCTATTTTCTTTATGCTTTGTTCTTGCTCCCTAATATATAATAATTTTAGCTTTCAAAAATGTTGTTAATCGAACCATACTTTCAATTTCCTCAAAAAACTGATCAAAAACTTAATAAATTGAATTTACGAGGAGGATTAACACCAATGCAAATTACCACGAATTATAAAGTTACCTTCAATCACAGTTTAGTAAATAAGGCAAAGAAGTATTCTAATTGCAACCTTAGCGCGCTGTCACAGAGATTATAATACTATAGCCGCAGCTCATACAGCAGATAAGTTTTTGAAGTAAAACATGACGGTAGTGCAACATTATAAACTTAAGACTAACGGGTCTTTTACGCGATTATTGAGATATATACATACCTCTTTATTACCCGACGTTTCGGCCCTGTTACAAGAGCCGTGGTCACGGGTCGTATCCACTGACGGACACTATTACTCTAGGATAGTGCGGGAAGCCGTCGAAATAAAAAAGTATCCCAACTTTAACCGGGAAGATGGATATCGACTATCTACGTCGTGGAATCCGGTGATCAGCAAATGTACTCGCCACCTCACCAAACGCCCGCGTGCTGTTACTATCAGTGTGGTATGCCGTAGTGGCTCTCCGAACACAATAGTTAGTGACGACGAAGTGAGGGTAGTTGAACAAACCCGCACTTCACGAAGACGACGATGAGCTGAAGCCAGTCCACCCGTGACGACGGCTCTTGTAACAGAGCCGAAACGTCGGGTAATAAAGAGGTATGTATATATCTCAATAATCGCGTAAAAGACCCGTTAGTCTTAAGTTTATAATGTGTACAAAACGCGAAAGTTTAAAAAAGAGGTAGTGCAACAAGCTGTATCAAGCGTAATCTATTGAACTAAACGAGAAATCTATACTAATTTCAACCTTATCTTTTAGTCTATTGAGCAGTTATTATTATCACATATGGTGGAAGTTGAAATTTAAACCTTAAGGTCTAGAAAATTACACCGTAATCAACTTTGTTCGATAAAAGGAGTAATGCTATTCATATTTTCGCCATTATTATCAAGTGAACCGATAGCCTAGTGGTATAAGGCACGGCCTAGGTGATCGGCTGGCGCTGGAGATGCGAGTTCGTATCCTCAAACAGCACATAAATTAATGTGGTATTTTTTTGTGAGTAAATTGTATCTTGGTTTAAAATTGAGCCGAAAAACGAAAAATATCAGAAAATTACAAATTAATATGAACATGCAAAAAATAAGGCAGATGAAGCTGCTCGCTGCTCGTTCGCAGCTCAGCGAACGATCGCATCACGTGACGTCATTTTATACTTCAGTTAGGGTATAGTAGTTTGTCAATAAATTTAGGTAAGGTAAAATTTAAAAATAAGTAACCCCAATTTAACTCAGATAGAAAAACTGTATACTCAACCAGGAATGGAAAGAGGAAAGAAAAACACCTAGAAATGTAATTCGAGAAATAAATTAATATTGTTTATGCAATAAGCCTATCTTTTCTTACAAACCTCATACCTACTATAAAATTTGATTCCTTATTAATATTAACTAACAAAAAGTGCTTAAGAAAATAAAAATAATAATTATATGAATAAAAAAAGAACTTGTGTCCGAGGATTTGAACCTCGGTTGCCGTGTCCACAAAGCATCGGTCATAACCACTAGACCAACATGCCACATACACAATGATTCAAAAAACTTTAATGCTTTCATATCATTATCAAGGGTGGTTCCTTTTCTCTGAAGCTGACTGTTAAGTTTGACTGCTGACTAAGGTTATTTTTAAATAACTGTGGTACCACCAGAGGTACTACTGGGTGTACCACGGTTTCGAAACAGAATATCTCGCAAACGTTTACTTAAAAACAACATGAAAGAAAGAAAATATGTTTAATTCGCAAACACAGATATGGCGATTATAAGCATCTAACATAATTAAAGATATGAACAGGGAGAAAGTAAAAGTAAAAATACCGTCGGTTGTATGCTAGTAATTCAGGAACAGATAAAGAAAAACCCTATAAAACTTAGGTTTCCCTACTGGTAGCGATAAATGGAAATAAAATTCCAACTATACCGACCAGTGCGCATCAGTAGATACGAGTATATGGAAAAGAAGATTCAATCCCTAACAGTAGCGATATTTGGAAAACCTAGTATCCCTATCAGTGGGAATTAAGTTAGTAGGGATATGTGGGATAGGGGATTATTTTAACTCTTTGTCAGCGTAGTAAATATTACTTACATATCAATGCAAAGTTATGTTTCTAGCTCTAACCGTTCGGGAGGAAAGCCGAGGACAGGCGCGGATCCAGACCTTAAAAAAGGTTGTGGCCAGTCGAAAATCGGCCAAGTGTGAGTCGGAATATGATCTCGCTTGTGAATACTTGTCAAAGAATCAATCAAGAATCAAAGAATCGATTTCATTTATACAGTTTAGGCACATAAAGAGCACATATGAATGTCAAAATTTTACAATTTTGTCAAGTAATATTATAAAAATATTAAATTAAGTAAGTACATAAATAACCATTAGAAAATGATTCTCGCTGGTTCGGTAAGTTGGTTCTCCTGAGAAGATACCAGCAAGAAACTCAGGTAGATTATCCATTTTCTTTTTTAATATTGTTTTGTTTACATTGTTACAATTAGTTTATATTGTATTATACGAGTGGCTAACAACAGAAGTATGACCATGCATTTTTATCATTAAGATATTCGTCTACATTATAGTAGCCTTTCATCATCAAACATTTTTTAACTACTATTTTAAACTTATTAAGAGGCATGTCAACCAAATCCTGAGGAATTTTATTATAAATTATTATACATTTGCCTACAAACGAATTACCAACTTTATGAAGTAAAATTTTTGTCATTGCCAGTTTATTTTTATTTCGTGTATTAAAATTATGGTTATCGGAAATTTTTTTGAAGAGATCTATGTTCTTCCGTACATACAAGATGTTGTCGTAAACATATTGAGAAGCAACTGTTAAAATATTAATTTCTAAATTAAATAGTTCTTTCAGCGAGTCACGGGGTCCGAGTCTATAGATTGCTCGTATAGCTCGTTTCTGTAATATGAATATTGTCTCAATATCGGCAGCTGAGCCCCACAGCAGCAGACCATATGACATAACACTATGAAAGTAGCTAAAATAAACTAATCGTGCCGTTTTTTCGTCAGTCAGTGACCTTATCTTTCTAACCGCATAGGCAGCTGAGCTAAGTCTTCCTGCCAAGGCTGTGGTATGAGGACCCCATTGTAGTTTACTATCTAGAGTTATCCCAAGAAAAACTGTGGTATTGACTATTTGAACTAATTCAAAAAGAGGTTTCTCTTTTACCAACTCCGAAGAGGCAGTGATAGCGTTCAATCAGCACGTAGAAAACATGCCTTCAGATCTGTGGTCCTCCTGTTTTAAAAAATGGTTCGATCGCATGAAAAACATGTTTAAAATGTAAAGGAGAGTATTTTGAAAAGCAATAAACATAATATTTTGGTTTTAACATGTTGTTTTTTTTTAAGTTACGCAAAACTTACAGTGTGACCTACGTATAATGCATATTGTTTACAAAACAAATGACACTGACCAAGATTTTGTTTAGTGTATAGCAAAAACCCTGGTGTTATGGTGTTACTACTGGTAGACCAATATTAATTAACGTATAAAATTCACTATAAAAAATGACAAAAGTAAAATTGTGTTTGAACTTCATAATGTAAAGCCTCCTCTCCATAAGGTTGCCCAATGCCCGGTATAAGGTGGCGTGTGGCATACGGACGGGACCCTAGGCAAGGCTGGTTTACATTGGTCAAGCTTTTAGTACAGTGGCGAGTATTTCGAGTCTGGACAGTGACTGTTTACACTACGGCCAGTCAAGTGTCTTTCCTCTAGCAAAATGGACGAGTATCGTCAAAAAATACGTATGATCGCTGCAACATCTATGTCCCTGCATTTTAAATCTGTAATATCTCCTAAAATATTCATTGATCACTGTCCAAAAATAGAAAGCCATTCTATTCGGATCCACTTGCAAGCCAAGTTGCCTCTATAGGTACTGTCCGATTGGTTTACACCACTGTCCTTGTTCACTGTACTTGGCTACTGTACTAAAAGCTTGACCAATGTAAACAAGCCATAAGATTTGCTAGACTCATGACGTGTCGAAAAATTTTACCCCCGCAAAAAATTACAGCCATTTATGTATTGTGAATATGCATAATGACTTCATGTAGCTTTATGCCCAACGGGTTGAAAATTATTTGTTTCTTATGTTGGATTGTGTGGCCACTTTGTACCAAATAAATGTTTCTTTCCTTCTTTCTTTCTTTGAAAAGGTAAACTAGAAGAAAAAAACAAATTGATCTTTTCCATTTTTATTTAAGCATTCCGCTTATTTTACAATTTTATTTAAGTAACCATAATTGTTTGTTCTAGGATTAAATAAATTAAATGTCGAGTCATCGGTCATAATTTAAATATTCAAGATGGCGATCGTAGTAGTTTATACTATGTTTTAAATATACATTATAAATTTGTAAGGCGGTGGAAATTACAAAAAAAAAATGTAGGCACATATTTATGAGCTTTTGAATGTAGGTATATAATGCAAAAATATTATGTATATATGTATTTAATAGTACATACTCGGACTGCAAAGAGTATGTATGTAACGACTGTCCTGGCTGCTGGATTACAGAATGGTTATTGACATTCTATTTTATGTAACGGTTAACTATCTCCTAATACGTGGTACGGTCAGCATCAGATAGATATAAGCTTTCAAAGGAGTCAAATTTATGTGAGAGACATAAATTCAATTTTATATTCGCAGACATGGCATGCAAATTGTTGTAAGTGTGCAGAATGCTCAGAATATCTTAGCTGTCAGTTTTTTTGTCTGATGCTGACTGTACCAACAACACTAGACAATATGTGGGTGTATAATGCACCTCTGCCTACCCTGTCTGTGATATAGGAGAGATGTTATGTAGACATACATACATACATAATACTTTTGAACTATATAAGTAACACTACTGAATTTAATACTTGATTAAAATATAGCCAAATATTATAAAAACCATTACTCTTTTTTGGCAGTCGGATAAAAAGAACAAATTGCATATAAAACAAATAAATTCGATATCTATAAGATTAAATAGATAGCGATTAGAAAAGAGTGGCTTTGAGTTTTTATTGCCAGTTTATAACAGGCTATAACTGTTGTCTTGCGAATCTGGCAGTAAAAGTAAAATGTAGAAGCAGACTTGACCTTCATGTTTTTAAAATTTTTGATTCTATTTTCAAGAGACTGAGATAAATAGATATACAATTAAATCCGAAAATTGTCCATTAATGATTTAAATATCGATTGAAACGTTATTTTGTGAAAACAATTCCATTTTAAATATCAACTTAGTCGATATTATTTGAATTTTAAAAAGTTTAACGCTGAACAGTGCTGATAACAAAACAGAATTGTAGGTTAATCTACATAACTATGACGTCACCAACATGGCCGCCAATAACATTGTCATCTTGCGCGGCTCATAAACCGCCATATTAAGAAAAACTAAACACAAGTCAGGTTTTATTTATTAAAATTTAAACACAATATTTACGATAAATTGTAAACAATAGTAAAAATATATATATATATATATATATATATATATCTATGTATGTTTTTACATAACTTAATTATCTATATTAAATACATATTAAATTATTGCTTTTTTGTTAAGCAATTGCTTCGATACATTATAAAAAATAGATATAAGCCGCGCACGATGACAGTGGGATGGAACCTTGTCAAAATAATCGCTGTGACGTCATTTGACGCTAAAAAGTACTGATATTTTTTTTATTAGGACATTTTAGCTATTTATGACGTCACAAAGCGATTAATGTGAAAAGGTTCTATCCCATCATGCGCGGCTTATAGATTAAACTAATTTCTATTCTAACATTAGCAGTAATAAATAACTATTAATAACAATTTAAGGCTAACGGGCTCATGCCGAGGTAATTATGTAAGTAATTTTATATTTTAACTACTAAAGCTTAGAAAATTCTAAGCAACAAGCATTTAGAGTTAAATACTTTTTCGTCATAGGCTGTATAGATTGGGGTCCTTAACCTATATAATAGTGGAGCCAAAAGTTTAATTAAAAAAGAAATTCTCAATAATAAATTGTAGTATCAAAATTTTAAAAAGAGAACTCAAATCGAATACAACCTTGCAAGAAGCTTTTTTTTTTGTTAATGGGCAGGCTATTGTTTCCACCATACCGCCTTGTTATGCGTAACTTCTTTCCATAAATATTGAGAATTTAGTGGTTATTTTCGGGTACCGTAATCTTCTTGCTCTATTTTTTTTTATAGTTGACATGCCAATGATAACCTAATATAATGTTAGTTAGATCATTATTCAGCGTATTTCGTCGTAACTTTTTCAACTATCGTTAATTGAATCTCGAAAGACTTTGATGTAAATGACAATTTCGATATTCTCATACCGAAGAAGTTTAGCAGTTTAGTCAAGACAAAGTACGAATAATAAACAAAAAAAAACAAAATAGATACGTTTTTTTTTAAATTTGACATTACAAAAGTGTCACTTAGTATGTATGTATGTGTGTGTGTGTGTGTTACATTGAAACGATCCTTTCCATAGCGACTTTCTATCGCTAAATTTTAATAGACTTTACAAAAACGATGTTTTCACTATACTTTAGTTATTTTTTTTGAGAAAACTGAATTTTAGAAACGCATGTGAAAGCATATATAAGTAGTTCAGTCGAACTGTGTGTAGATGGCATCTCAAACGTTTACTGTAAAAACGCGATCTAGAAATATATGAAACAAAAATTTATTAAAATCAGTATCATCATCGTAGCTTAGTGGTTATAGTTTTCCCATTGTTAGGGAAAGGCAGCAGGTTCGAGTCCTGCCAATGTCATACGTTTTTGCAAACTCATTGCATTTCAAATACAATAAAATATATAACATATGTGAAGACGATTTGTATTTTCTTTTTGTGCAAATTACAAAAGTTGCATTAGTCAAGAACAATTAAATGTCTTTTTGTACATTAATAGCGCTTTTCCTGTAAAGCGTTTGTCCTCCAGCGTATCTCACCCGCAATACGTGTCGATGTCAATGTCAAATTACATACAACAATGAACGTACGTTTCATGTCGCGTGAGCCGCCCGTACGCCGGTTGCTATGGTAACGGGGCTAGTCGCGAACTGATTTGACGTTGACATCGACACGCATTGCGGGCGAGATCCACACGCTGGTGAAAAAACGCATGACCGGAAAAGTGCCCTAATATTATGTACAAATAATATAATATTGAATGTAAATTGTACAAAACAGTGTGTATATACAAAGCAAGCCTCATATAAGTCCGTGTCTTTTCTTGTATTCGTCTAAGTTTAGGGACCTTTTGGGACCAGTTTCTTTTACTTTCGTCATAACTTGCTTGGGTTGGGAGGACACGGCTTCTGAAACAAAAAGTTCAAAGTGATGTTGTGAAAAATTTTTCCTATGGGATTTTAGAGAAAAATGTGGTTGACTTTTAGTGAAAAAAGATAATGACTGTAGTGAAAAACGTGAATGTATGTTTGTGAAAATAGTAGACGGATTTTAGTGAAAAAACAGAATGGATTTTGATGTTAAATGTTAATGGACTTTAGTGCAAAAAGTAGAAAATAGTAGACGGATAATAGTGAAAGTGGTTGATTTTAGTGAAAAAAGTGGACGGATATTAGTGAAATTGGTGGACGGATATTAAAGAAAAAAGTGGATGGATTTTAGTGAACAAAGTGGACGGATTTTAGTCATTATAGTGGACGGATTTTAGTGATTATAGTGGACGGATTTTAGTGATTATAGTGGACGGATTTTAGTGAAAAAATTGAGACTTTTGGTGAAAATAGTGAACGTATTTTACTGAACAAAGAGGATATTAGTAAAAAAAAAAGAATTAACTAGTCAAATAAATAATGTTATTGATATGATGATAAATGATGACTCACTTGCTAACGGCATATCCAAGTCTATCTTAATATCAAAGTCGTGCAGCGAATATAAACTAGTGTTGTCGTTCGACGTCTGTCGCTCGCGTTTTGCTTTCTCAGCATCTTGTAATTGTTGCTCTTGCTAAAAAAATATGTATCATATTGTTATACAATGGCAATTTAAGATCAGATTTTATAGTATTTTAACAATAATTTAAACTCATTGTATTGAAATACAAAAAAAAATATTGTTTTGGTAAGGATTCATCTAAAAAATCAGTGTTTAAATATCGTTGTAACACGATACACTGGTACCGGAGTTCGGTAGAATTCCGATAGATGGCTCCAGCAGTAACCTTAATAGTGCGATCTAGAAATTATTTATGAAGCAAAGATTGGATGATGTCGGTATTGGTCATCGTAGCTCAGTGGTAAGAGCATTCCCCTTGTTAGGGAAAGGCCGTGAGTTCGAGTCATGCCGATGACATTTCAGTTTTTGTGATGTACAATTTCTAAATAAATTTTCTTCCTTTCTATATTGTATACAAATATATAGACACCCAAACTCCAACATATTTGTGGATCATACAAATATTTGATTCGACCCTGAATCAAACCCTGAATCAAAGACTTCGGAGTCGAAAGCCAATGCACTACTCACCACTTACCAGCAGTTAAAGAACTAACCGCTGTGATAGGCTACGGTGTGGTATGTTATGTACAAATGCCTTAGGACAACTCACCGCAAGTCTTTCTCTCTCCTTCAGTTCAGCTGCCGCCTTCTCTTCCGCCTCTCTTTGTTTCTCCTCCTCATCTTCATCCAATTCTCTACTCGGCACATCCTGCAATTACATACAAAAGACTTAAATCATTTTATGATCGAGCGAGCGAAGGGTCTATATTTCGGGACTGGAAAATTTTCTCTCGCTTTTTTTTGTTTGGGAGGGAAATGAGTGGGGGAATAGTCCAAACGTTTTTCATGTTATCAATAATCTCGGTTTTTTTTATCCCGGCTGTATACTTGTATGAACTTAAATATTTGAATATTCTAAGTCTAAAAAAACCGATATATTGGTAGTGTATTCGGGTCTATTAAAATATGAGGTCAAAGGCCACTAAAATAGTTTTCAGCAAATATCTCATTTTCTATGGATTTCTCGCTATTTGTAAGTATTACAATATTGTAGGGTATTAAATTCCCTATAATTTTGGTATTGAAGGGTTCCGTGCACAAGGGTGAAACGGGAACACTATTACTAAGACTCCGCTGTCCGTCCGTCTGTATGTCACCAGGCTGTATCTCGTGAGCCTTGATAGTTAGAAAGTTGAAATTTTCACAGATGATATATTTTTGTTGCCTCTATAATAACTACTCGCTGCGGTCGCTGCCGTGGTACTGCGCTGCAGCATGCAATTGAGCGAAGCGACTATTATCATATTTTTGGTCAATAACTTTTTTTGAGGGTCCTAAATCAAAATTCGGTCTCGAACAAAACCTGATCCTTGAGTGAATGAATGATTTTTGAGAATGCTTGATTTTTGAGTGAAAAAAATCATGAAAATCGGTTGTTGACATATTTTTGGTCAATAACTTTTTTTGAGGGTCCTAAATCAAAATTCGGTCTCGAACAAAACCTGATCCTTGAGTGAATGAATGATTTTTGAGAATGCTTGATTTTTGAGTGAAAAAAATCATGAAAATCGGTTGTTGACATATTTTTGGTCAATAACTTTTTTTGAGGGTCCTAAATCAAAATTCGGTCTCGAACAAAACCTGATCCTTGAGTGAATGAATGATTTTTGAGAATGCTTGATTTTTGAGTGAAAAAAATCATGAAAATCGGTTGTTGACATATTTTTGGTCAATAACTTTTTTTGAGGGTCCTAAATCAAAATTCGGTCTCGAACAAAACCTGATCCTTGAGTGAATGAATGATTTTTGAGAATGCTTGATTTTTGAGTGAAAAAAATCATGAAAATCGGTTGTTGACATATTTTTGGTCAATAACTTTTTTTGAGGGTCCTAAATCAAAATTCGGTCTCGAACAAAACCTGATCCTTGAGTGAATGAATGATTTTTGAGAATGCTTGATTTTTGAGTGAAAAAAATCATGAAAATCGGTTGTTGACATATTTTTGCTCAATAACTTTTTTTGAGGGTCCTAAATCAAAATTCGGTCTAGAACAAAACCTGCTCCTGAGAATGCTTGATTTTTGAGTTAAAAAAACCATGATAATCGGTTTGGTAGTTGTCGAGAAACAATTTCACATCGAGTTGCATTTGAGTCACCTGATAAGGATGAGGAAATACTAAACGACAGAATGTAATTGAGCGGAGCGTATCTTAGACGACAAGTGTGAATCGTTTGTGTGCCAACTCCTCCGTAACGGCTCGACCGATTTTTACCAAATTTGGTATGCTGGTCGACATCATACCCGGGAGTGCATATCTCTGAAATCCATGAAAATAGAGCACAAAAAAAATTAAGGAAATTTGCTCCGCTCAACATTTGCAATTAGTAGCATGCATTGCATACCTAGTAAATATTTAAGGGGGCTCCCATATGTACAACAAGCGTGATTTTTTTGCCGTTTTGGTACCGAACTCGGGCTCGCACTTGGCTGGTTTCCGAGATCTGTTCGATTTGGTTTAGTAAATATTAACTTACATGGGCCTTCTGCGGTTTGAAGTTCATGACGGGTTTGGTGTGTCTCCGAGTGAAGGGATCATCCGCCTTCTTACCCTTCATAGCTTTCACCTGTTCAATGACAATTTATGTTAAAATTTTAACAAATATTTTTTTTTTTACATTCTCATACAACGTCATCTAGCCCAAATTAAGCTAATATAAGCTAGTGCTATGGGATCTAGACGACTGATAAACATACTTATATATTTTCTAAATACATACATATTATACATAGAAGACACTCAAACTTCGAAACAAATTTTTGTGGATCACACAAATATTTGATTCGACCCGGAATCGAAACTGGGACCTCAGGGACGGCAGGTGCTTACCACTGCGCCACAGAGGCTGTTAAATATAAGCTTGTCCTATGGTATCTACAACTGATAAACATAATTATATATAAAACAATGGAAAATTTGATGTTGAAATTTAGATAATTGCAATGATTTCGCTAACTAGAAGACTTATTATAGCTTGGCCTGGAGAGCTATGCTTGCTGTTCTTAAATACTGAATGGAGTAACTAGAAGACTGTCTGTCTTCTAGTTAGCGAAATCATTGGAATTATCTAAATTTCAACATCAAATTTTCCATTGTTTTATCATGGACTTTCGCCAGGTAACGCCTGACTCCATTCAGTATAATTATATATTTTTACCGCATTAGCCCCTTGAAACGTGCAATCACATTGTGAGATTGCGACTTACGTCGGCGATACAGGGCTATCTTTTTTCATTTTTTTTTTATTTTTTTTATGTTTGGTTCGCCAAATTAACGCCGCCCGCCTGGTGGTAAGTCGTGACGACGTCTAGCGATTGTAGGCCACTCTCACAGCACGTAATACTATAGAGAGTGGCCCTCAACTTGACGACCTGCTGATGTGCCTCTTCAAACTCCGCTTAAAGAACCCAGGATTATATGTGGGAAGAAACACGTGCACAGGCAGGGCGTTCCAGGCCACTATCGTTCGGTAGAGAAACGAACATTTAAAACGTTCGGTTCTCGCGAACATGCTATCCACTGTGTGGGAGCGGCATCTCTGCCCGGCACGAGTCGTTCGGGATCGGAAAGAAGAGGGTGGGATCAGATTGAAGAGCTCTTCAGAACACACGGCGAGTGTTCTGAAGAGCTCTTCAATCTGATCCCACCCTCTCGGTAAATACGGTAGAATGCGGCCAAGGAAGCTATTGTTCGGCGCTGAACTAGCGGCTCAAGGCTTCCCGTTACCTCCGGACAATCTATAATACGGATAGCCCGTCGCTGCATAGCGTCGAGAGCGTCCAGCAGATACTTCGCGGAGCCGTCCCAGAGGTGAGAGCAGTATTCGACGCAGGGTCTAATCTGCGTCTTGTACAGCAGACACCTCTGGTCCGGTGTAAAGAATCTCTTTACCTTATTCAGTATTCCTAGTTTCCGCGAAGCTAGCCCTATACATCTTTCGATGTAGTTTTTGTTATTGAGCTCTCGACGAACGTCTATGCCAAGGATATCAAGGTTGTCCTTCATTGGTAATAATGCATATAGGGGAAGGAAAGGGGATTTCTTCGCAGTAAATGCACACGCCTGTGTTTTGCGGGCATTGAACTCGACCAGGTTCTCGGTACCCCATTGAGAGATACTGTCGAGGTTACGGTCGAGATCAGCCACGAGTCGTCGTCTCTCCTCCTCAATCTCAGATCGCCCCGCCGTCGGACGAACCGAGTAACTCCCGTGCAGTGTGCTGTCATCTGCATAGCAATGAATGTTCCCGAGGGATAGCATATCATTGATATGCAGAAGAAAGAGAGTTGGTGATAGTACGGACCCCTGCGGTACCCCGGCATTCACTTGCAAAACGCGAGAAGCCTGGCCATCGCAGAGGACCCGCACTCTGCGCTCGTTTAAAGGAAAGGAAAGGAGCGAAGCATGCCAGACCCTATCGAAGGCTTTGGCGATATCCAGGCTAATAGCCAAGGACTCGCCGTGCCTTTCCATAGCCCCACCCCAGACATGCGTTACGAATGTCAGAAGATCACCCGTTGATCGTTTTGGCCTGAAGCCGTATTGTCGATCATTGATTAGCGAGTGATCCTCTAGGTATTGCATGAGCTGCTTATTTATAAGGAGCTCAAGCACCTTGCAAATGACTGAGGTGACAGCTATGGGTCGATAGTTGCCTGGATCGGATCAATCCCCTTTCTTGGGGATCGGTTGTACGTTCGCCTCCTTCCAGACCTCCGGCACGAGCCCTGAAGAGTATGACAGGCGGTACAGACGCGTTAATACTGGAGACAACTCAGCTGCACATTTTCGTAGCACCACCGCCGGAATGCCATCAGGGCCACTGGCTTTCCGCGTGTCGAGTGACCGCAGCACTGCCCGTACATCACATTGCCTGATAACAATATCAGGTATTGTGTGGCCACAGTTGGCGATGGCGGGGGGCTGCAGGCCACGGTCGTCGACCCGGGAATTAGCCGCAAAGAGGTCTGCGAGCATATCCGCTTTCTCTTGGGCTTTGTGAGCCAGTGTTCCATCTGGGTAACGCAGCGGTGGCAGCGAGGGCTGACAAAAGTTAGATTGCACGGCTTTGGCCAGTTGCCAGAATCCACGGCTGCCCGTGGGATGGGAAGTGAGCTCCTGACCAAGCCGCGCGACGCGCTGGGCATCCGCTCTCTTAAAAGCCCTCTTACTCGATTTTGTGGCCCGGTTGTACGCTGCTTTGAGGTGGCCCACGTTTGGGTCGCGCACAGCCCGGGCCCTGATCCAGGCGCGATATGCCGACTGTTTTTGTCAAATAGCTTTGGCACAATCTCGCCCGAACCAGGGACGGGCTCTGCGGATACTGGCGACATCAGTGAAAGGGATGTAATAATCCATGCCTAAACTGATCTCGCCAGCAATCGCAGAAGCACTATCCGAAGGAGCCTTTCCTACAAAGCAGCGCTGGCTCCAGACCGTCCCAATCCGCTGACGAGTAGTGCCATAGTCGTCGTGACGTTTGTACAGGACGTGCAGGAGGTGACACCGTCATGCCAGCGTGAACAACACAGTGGTCGGAACTACCCAGTGGGGCTCCTACCGAAACACTGTACTGGGCTGGGCGACTCGTCAGCAGTAGATCCTGCAGAGCGGGCGCGTGATCTGACCTGTCTGGTATCCGGGTGATCCCGCATACCATCTGGGTCAGACCGTGGGAGAGAGCGAACGCATGGGCGGCTCTACCCGCATGATCAGTCTTGAGGGACCCCAGCCATTCAATGTGATGGCCATTGAAGTCCCCCAGAAATACTAAGTCAGCGTTCGGGAACCGCACCTGCGCTTCATCAGCCGTCTTGCTGAGGTACTGGAAGAGCTTTGTTGTCTCAGAATCCCCTGTGTGGGATCGGTAGACGCACACGTAGATCTGGCTCATAGAGCCATGGTCTACGTGGAGCCAAAGGACGGAATTGGAGGGGTTCTCTAGGCAGCGCAACCGGCGGCAGCAAACATCCGCCCTAACGAACACGCACACCCCGGCTTTGTCTCGAAATTGTTCCTCGATGACATAGCCGGGGTAACACAGGTAATACGTGTCGTCAGGGCGGCGTATTATTGTCTCCGTGAGGAACATCACAGCGGGCCGTGCCGTCTCAAGGTGATGGTGGACGGCATCGAGGTTCGCATGGAGTCCACGGACGTTAGTGAACTCCACCTCGAAAAGTGAAGTTGTGGGGTTTCCTAGGGCCGCTGTGTAACGTTTATTTTTTCTTTGTTGCACTGCCATTGTAGATTTTGAAGAAGAAGAAGCGTGAAGACAGGGCGACATTTGGTGCAGCAGTAAGTGACAAAACGCAGGGGCTAGCTTTGTCTTAGAACCGTGTGGTTAGGTCGGAGCCGACTCGTCGGACGGAAGGGCTCCCAAACCCCCCTGATGCAAGGCCGCCGCTACCCCACACCGGTTACCACCCGGAGCGGCGATCCCACATCAGGATTATGCGCAACATGTGGGGTGGTTGGTCCCAGGCGGGCCCCATGACTGTGTTGCGGGCGGCCGCGGCAACGCCGTTGCTAAGGGTCTCCCTGGCCGGCGAATCGACCCACACCACCCACACTAGACTCCGTTTCGCCCCCACTGGTCCCATGCCTGCTGCACCATACATCGCCCCGGGCCCGGCGGTGCATCTGCTGAACCCCTAACGCAACCCAGCCTGGGCTGGGTTACTTGGGGGGCTTTAGCACAGCTGCACGGTGGTACCCCCCCGGACCAACACTGTTGTACCACCTGGTACCCACGTAGGGGCCGAAGCCACTCCATAGGTACCGTAAATTAACGAGCCTCGTCCGTTTATCAGCAGGTGCGCCACTAGCAGGTGAGGTCGCTGGGGCCCTAAAGATGTTGGTAGAGCCCCTTAGCATCTACCAACAGTTGAGGAACTAACTACCATAGTATGTTGTACTTAATATTGTAATTAGGTTTGTACAAAACTAAACGGCTTTGAATATATATTTTACTAGCTGATCGCCGCAGCTCCGCCCGCGTGATTTAGTTTACTCGTTCCCGGTTCCCGTGGGAACACATTGCCGGGATAAAAATAGTAGCCTATGTTACTCAGGGTGAATGTAGCTTTCCAATGGTGAAAGAATTTTTGAAATCGGCACAGTAGTCTTTAAGTTTATTCATTACACACAAAAATACAAATCTTTCCCAAACATACACACAAAATAAACTTAAGACTAACGGGTCTTTTACGCGATTATTGAGATATATACATACCTCTTTTTTTGAGATTGAGATATATACATACCATCTCACCGAACGCCCGCTTGCTGATACTATCAGTGTGGTATGCCGTACTGGCTCTCCGAACACAATAGTTAGTGACGACGAAGTGAGGGTAGTTGAACAAACCCGCACTTCACGAAGACGACGATGAGCTGAAGCCAGTCCACCCGTGACCACGGCTCTTGTAACAGGGCCGAAACGTCGGGTAATAAAGTGGTATGTATATATCTCAATAATCGCGTAAAATACCCGTTAGTCTTAAGTTTATAATGTGTACAAAACGCGAAAGTTTAAAGAAGTATAAATACAAAAATACAAATCTTTCCTCTTTATAATTAAATAGTACTATAGATAAGCAATAAAATATGCTAACTTTTTCTGAACTAATTTTACATTATGAATCACAAAAAAAAACTATAGTCCTAGGCTAGACTTGAACCAACGACTGTTCCCTTCCAGGAGGAACTATCTACCAACTGACTAGCCCGGGACGGCTTTGTTTTTTTTTATTTTAATTATTTATTTTCTTTAGTACCTACAAGATTATCAAAAATACAACTCTGCTTACCTCCTCCATGATGGCTTTCTCAGCGGTCTCAACATTAAGTTTCCTATTCCTATTGTTGATATAAGATATACTCTGTATAGAAGATGTCCTAGTCTTGTCCAATTGATTCGCCCTTTCTTCTAATTCTTGTATCTTTGCGTTTAAGTCAAATACCGTTTCGTCGTCTCCTCTGTTGAACAAAATAAACCATTTTAGCAATAACACACGTCACACATTGACACAAAAACCAACTTCAAATTACCGAAATGGTTTGAATTAAAAAAGGAATTTTCAGAATCGGTTCACCGAGCCGCGAAAGATATGAGGCAAAAAACATTTAAAAAAACTAGTCAAATTGAGAAACTTCTTCTTTTAATTTAAGTCGGTTAAAAATAACCGAAAATTATTGTTTATGTTTTACTAAATTCCGTGCAGTAGTTTTTGTGTGCACACTATTTGGTTTTTGTAAAATATTACAGATGCCATTGGGACTTAAAACTGCACCAGTGTACTTTCAACATGCAAGTTTTTAATCTTATAAAATTTACTTGTTGGTGCGTGTCGTCATATAATAACGGGGGTTAGCTGAATAAAGGCACGGGCAAACTCGTCCTTCGTATGCGACGTATACCACCCATTATGACAGTAGTTATAACCAAAAGACATCTGTAATAATTTACAAATCCAAATGGTGTTAGATATTGTTTATAAATTATTGTGCAGATGGATGGATGTTAGATACGTTTTCACACAAAAATAGAGATAGATAGAAATAGAGATAGAATTTAATAAAACTTTACAATAAAATATCTCACACATCAGAATAACATACAGGCTACATTTTATCCCAGTAATGTGTTCCCGTGGGAATCGGTAATAAAGATACATATTCATCATCTACCTGCCCTTATCCCAATTATGTGTTCGACACAACATATCTTCATCTCCTCAGTCACCCCTTCCTTGTCATATCCTTTTTCACACATTACATCCATTTTCTTGGACCTAAATCTACTTTTAAAGCACCTCTACATACTTTGCAATTTTCTAACCACATTACTTTCCTCTCTTCTCGTCCATACCGTGATAGCCACTCACTTCTCTTTTTCATCCGACTTCCAAAAAAGGAGAAATACCTCAATTCGACTGTTTTATTTTAATTTCATTTTTTAAATGAAAGCTACTACTTCCCAAGTGGTCTCCTTTCGACAATTATTTGGTCCCATTTCGGTAATTTGAAGTCAGTTGTTGTCAATTTTTGACGTGTATTTTAACATTCATGACGCTACTTTCAAACTTCCTCTATCAAATCTTTCCTCTTTATAATATTAGTAACTAACCTCAATTGTGCGACATCTCTTTCCTTCATAAGTTGCGTTTTCTTCATGGCATAGTTGGTGGGGTGAGATCTGAACCTGTCTTTCTCTGCTACTATTTTTTCAACGTCCTCTTCCTATAAGTTAATAAGTAAATATATGTTACCGTAAGAACCCGTTGTTAGTTACAGTGTGTTGTTACTAAATGCTTTAGTTAAATCTGTACTTATGAATATCGGTTAAAGTTATTATTACCGCATTAGAACGAATTTAAAACCGCAAATATATAAATACCGTGTCGCATTAGTAGGAATCAACTACAAAAAGCCATTACCGAGGACTATAAAAAAGCCAGCAATACTTACCTTAAACTCATACATAAGCGCTTCTTTAACTTCAGTAATTTTATTACGAACAAATTCCATGGTGGGTGCTTTCTTGCCCGAGTCTTTGATAGCTTTGAACCATTTTTGAAACTCACTCTCCGTGAACTCCTGTTAAAAATAAGATAATAATATTGTTGATACTGAAAATAAAAACTAACTAATGTGTGTAAAACAGGTGATTACCGAGGACGGTAATCATCAATACCCACGTGTATCATAAGACGTTATTTAACACACTTGTGAATAATTTAACAACAAAAACTCATTTTATTTAGTAGATAAAAGTTTATTTAGAGAAACAATTAGTTTTATTTATTAAACACGTACGAGTTAAATTTATCTATTTAAATAAGAAGTTGCATGAAATGAGCAAGCAATAGGAACATTAATTTATTTGTTCTATTGAACACAATCTTTTTTTTGAATAAAAACTTTTTTAAGAACAAAGCAACTCAACAAATAAAATAAAAAATCTATAACTCACTAGTGAGTTATAGCAATGAAAAAGTCACAGTTTGATTATGGGTGTCATTCTGTGCCTAATTGCGGTGACCATAGAGCCACTTTATGAGCAAAAATAGAGATAAAAAACTTTTTCAAAGTAACATTTCCAGTTCTGTTATCGAAACTGAGACCAAAATATTTTTTTTATGTAAACTAGAACCAAAATTTTTTTTTTTACTATTTTTATTATATTTTATAACATACGCTCGAAAATGTCAACCCTAACGGTTTTTATCGAGGGGCAATGTTGACATGAAATGTATTGAGTACTAGTGGTCGCCCGGGACTTCGTCCGCGTGGTAATTTGGATTTTTTCCCGTTCCCGTCACGCCGCGTCGCTTAAAGATAAACTTATCGTCATGTTTTGAACAATTCACACAATATCTTTATAAATTGTAGCCTATGTGTTATTCTGATGTATAAGCTATATTATTGTAAAGTTTCATTAAAATCCATTCAGTAGTTTTTACGTGAAAGAGTAACAAACATCCATCCATCCATACACACTCACAAACTTTCGCGTTTATAATATTAGTAGGATTGAGTATACAATGAACCAGCCGAACCAGGTTAAAGTTTATGCTGGTGGCAAAGTTGTAGTGTTTCACTGTATATAAAAGCTTAAGAAGAGAGCGGAAAGTGAAAATGTTCAATTAATATAAATTATAATATTAATATAATATAAAAAAACATTTCTGAAACTCGGTAACCAACTCACCTGATTACTTACAAACTCCAGCCGGAATACTCGATCCTGCGTGCCGTGTCTTAGTTTCAGACCTTTGTTGGTTCGTGTGTTACCTAAATTATACACTTTTGCCGTTTCATATACATCTATAATTTCTGCTACCTGTCGACAAACATACACATTTATTTTACTAATACAGTCCATTTCTTTAGATAACTTTTTTTAATATTTTTTTATATATTTAGGTCGACAAATTGACCCCACCCGCCTGATGGTAAGCTGTGGCGACGTCTGGCGATTGTGGGCGACTCTCATAGTACACAGGAATACTATGGAGAGTGGCCCTCAACTTGACGACCCAGTAATGTGCCTCTTTACGCTTCGCTTAAAGAACCCAGGGTTATATGTTGGAGGAAACACGTGCGCAGGCAGGGCGTTCCAAGCCACCATCGTTCGGCAGAGAAACGAACGTTTAAAACGCTCGGTTCTCGCGAAGATGGTTTCCACGGTATGAGAGTGACATCTCTGCCCGGCACGCGTTGTTCGGGATCGGAAGGGAGAGGGTGGGATCAGGTTGAAGAGCTCTTCAGAACACTCACCGTGGTAAATACGGTAGAACGCAGCCAAGGAACTAAAGTAAAGCCAACGAAATGAAATAAATTTTCTCAACAAACGGACAGTTACTGAGTTACTTCGCGATAGCGAGTGATTATTATCTCTGTCCTTATCACTCGTACCCAGTACTGACGTAAGTTGGTCGACGAGAGCTGTCGTTGCGTGTTTCATGGTACAGGTCAACATCTAGTACCGTAGTTGTCAACCATTTGACAACATTGATAGAATAGATAGTTTTATCATAAATACATCTGATTCGGAATCATCCAACGAATCATCCGTGTCTAATACAGACGACAGCGATTAGAATAGGGAATTAAATAAATAAAAATGTTTTAAACCACCGAAGCTATACGTATACATTTTTTCTCTTGTCTCGGTGACCTTACTTTAAAAGTAAATGTAATGAAAATGGCGGTTGACGTGCTTTTGACACAGTCACGGATGACACCTCATAACCCGACTAAGTTAAATGTCACTCAAATGTATCGCCGAGCTACAAAGCAGTATTATTTTTAAATTTAGTAGAGTTATGTACTTTAAATGTGTCATTTAGGTGTCATATATATATATAGTAGTCACATACGCGCAATACTTTATGGAATCACTATAATTTTTTATATAATTAGGCTGATTACTACGGTTCCCAGTTCCCACGGGAACACAATACCGGTGAAGTGGTTGTTGGGAGGTATATTGAAACGCTTGTAGTAACAGTATGTGAATGAATTGTGTTTATTATTTAAATATATTCGCATTTATATCAAACAAGCATATTTACATTGACACAAACAGGTTTAAGTGGGCGATCTAAACAATAGAACGAGTATAAATACCTATATGTTTGTAGTACTTATAATTTGTTGCTTATACCTAATTGGCTAGTTCAATTATAAGGAGGTGTGGCGTATGCGCAACTGGAAATTGGTAGAACATTGTCGCAGGGTCTAAAACCGCCTTCTCGTATTATCTGGACGTTTCTTACATATGACGTCAGAGATTCGTTAAGTGCACGTCACACCGGGATAAAATGTAGCCCAGAGTACTCAGGGATGATATAGCTACATATTAGTGAAATCATTTTTAAAATCGGTTCAGTAGTTTTGGAGCTTTCTCAATGCAAAAAAAAAACAAAATCAAATCTTTCCTCTACCTATATATAAGGGTGCAAAGGGGCTCTACCAATGGGTGCAAAGGGGCTCTACCAACATCTTTAGGGCCCCAGCGACCTCACCTGCTAGTGGCGCACCTGCTGATAAACGGACGAGGCTCGTTAATTTACGGTACCTATGGAGTGGCTTCGGCCCCTACGTGGGTACCAGGTGGTACAACAGTGTTGGTCCGGGGGGGTACCACCGTGCAGCTGTGCTAAAGCCCCCCAAGTAAGCCAGCCCAGGCTGGGTTGCGTTAGGGGTTCAGCAGATGCACCGCCGGGCCCGGGGCGATGTATGGTGCAGCAGGCATGGGACCAGTGGGGGCGAAACGGAGTCTAGTGTGGGTGGTGTGGGTCGATTCGCCGGCCAGGGAGACCCTTAGCAACGGCGTTGCCGCGGCCGCCCGCAACACAGTCATGGGGCCCGCCTGGGACCAACCACCCCACATGTTGCGCATAATCCTGATGTGGGATCGCCGCTCCGGGTGGTAACCGGTGTGGGGTAGCGGCGGCCTTGCATCAGGGGGGTTTGGGAGCCCTTCCGTCCGACGAGTCGGCTCCGACCTAACCACACGGTTCTAAGACAAAGCTAGCCCCTGCGCTTTGTCACTTACTGCTGCACCAAATGTCGCCCTGTCTTCACGCTTCTTCTTCTTCAAAATCTACAATGGCAGTGCAACAAAGAAAAAATAAACGTTACACAGCGGCCCTAGGAAACCCCACAACTTCACTTTTCGAGGTGGAGTTCACTAACGTCCGTGGACTCCATGCGAACCTCGATGCCGTCCACCATCACCTTGAGACGGCACGGCCCGCTGTGATGTTCCTCACGGAGACAATAATACGCCGCCCTGACGACACGTATTACCTGTGTTACCCCGGCTATGTCATCGAGGAACAATTTCGAGACAAAGCCGGGGTGTGCGTGTTCGTTAGGGCGGATGTTTGCTGCCGCCGGTTGCGCTGCCTAGAGAACCCCTCCAATTCCGTCCTATGGCTGCACGTAGACCATGGCTCTATGAGCTAGATCTACGTGTGCGTCTACCGATCCCACACAGGGGATTCTGAGACAACAATGCTCTTCCAGTACCTCAGCGAGACGGCTGATGAAGCGCAGGTGCGGTTCCCGAACGCTGACCTAGTATTTCTAGGGGACTTCAATGGCCATCACATTGAATGGCTGGGGTCCCTAAAGACTGATCATGCGGGTAGAGCCGCCCATGCGTTCGCTCTCTCCCACGGTCTGACCCAGATGGCAGACAGGTCAGATCACGCGCCCGCTCTGCTGGATCTAATGCTGACGAGTCGCCCAGCCCAGTACAGTGTTTCGGTAGGAGCCCCACTGGGTAGTTCCGACCACTGTGTTGTTCACGCTGGCATGAAGGTGTCACCTCCTGCACGTCCTGTACAAACGTCACGACGACTATGGCACTACTCGTCAGCGGATTGGGACGGTCTACGCGATTATTATGCGTCCGTCCCCTGGAGCCAGCGCTGCTTTGTAGGAAAGGCTCCTTCGGATAGTGCTTCTGCTATTGCTGGCGAGATCAGTTTAGGGATGGATTATTACATCCCTTTCACTGATGTCGCCAGTATCCGCAGAGCCCGTCCCTGGTTCGGGCGAGATTGTGCCAAAGCTGTTCGACAAAAACAGTCAGCATATCGCGCCTGGATCAGGGCCCGGGCTGTGCGCGACCCAAACGTGGGCCACCTCAAAGCAGCGTACAACCGGGCCACAAAATCGAGTAAGAGGGCCTTTAAGAGAGCGGATGCCCAGCGCGTCGCGCGGCTTGGTCAGGAGCTCACTTCCCATCCCACGGGCAGCCGTGGATTCTGGCAACTGGCCAAAGCCGTGCAATCTAACTTTTGTCAGCCCTCGCTGCCACCGCTGCGTTACCCAGATGGAACACTGGCTCACAAAGCCCAAGAGAAAGCGGATATGCTCGCAGACCTCTTTGCGGCTAATTCCCGGGTCGACGACCGTGGCCTGCAGCCCCCCGCCATCGCCAACTGTGGCCACACAATGCCTGATATTGTTATCAGGCAATGTGATGTACGGGCAGTGCTGCGGTCACTCGACACGCGGAAAGCCAGTGGCCCTGACGGCATTCCGGCGGTGGTGCTACGAAAATGTGCAGCTGAGTTGTCTCCAGTATTAACGCGTCTGTACCGCCTGTCATACTCTTCAGGGCTCGTGCCGGAGGTCTGGAAGGAGGCGAACGTACAACCGATCCCCAAGAAAGGGGATCGGTCCGATCCAGGCAACTATCGACCCATAGCTGTCACCTCAGTCATTTGCAAGGTGCTTGAGCTCCTTATAAATAAGCAGCTCATGCAATTCCTAGAGGATCACTCGCTAATCAATGATCGACAATACGGCTTCAGGCCAAAGCGATCAACGGGTGATCTTCTGGTTCTGGTTGGTGGGGCTATGAAAAGGCACGGCGAGTCCTTGGCTATTAGCCTGGACATCGCCAAAGCCTTCGATAGGGTCTGGCATGCTTCGCTCCTTTCCAAGCTTCCGGCATATGGTCTACCTCCTCAACTGTGCAGCTGGATTGCCAGCTTTTTAAACGAGCGCCGAGTGCGGGTCCTCTGCGATGGCCAGGCTTCTCGCTTCTTGCAAGTGAATGCCGGGTACCGCAGGGGTCCGTACTATCACCAACTCTCTTTCTTCTGCATATCAATGATATGCTATCCCTCGGGAACATTCATTGCTATGCAGATGACAGCACACTGCACGGGAGTTACTCGGTTCGTCCGACGGCGGGGCGATCTGAGATTGAGGAGGAGAGACGACGACTCGTGGCTGATCTCGACCGTAACCTCGATAGTATCTCTCAATGGGGTACCGAGAACCTGATCGAGTTCAATGCCCGCAAAACACAGGCGTGTGCATTTACTGCGCAGAAATCCCCTTTCCTTCCCCTACCCTCTCTTCAGAATGCATTATTACCAATGAAGGACAACCTTGATATCCTTGGCATAGACGTTCGTCGAGAGCTCAATAATAAAAACTACATCGAAAGATGTATAGGGCTAGCTTCGCGGAAACTAGGAATACTGAATAAGGTAAAGAGATTCTTTACACCGGACCGGAGGTGTCTGCTGTACAAGACGCAGATTAGACCCTGCGTCGAATACTGCTCTCACCTCTGGGACGGCTCCGCGAAGTATCTGCTGGACGCTCTCGACGCTATGCAGCGACGGGCTATCCGTATTATAGATTGTCCGGAGGTAACGGGAAGCCTTGAGCCGCTAGTTCAGCGCCGAACAATAGCTTCGTTGGCCGCATTCTACCGTATTTACCACGGCGAGTGTTCTGAAGAGCTCTTCAATCTGATCCCACCCTCTTCCTTCTGATCCCGAACGACTCGTGCCGGGCAGAGATGCCACCCCCACACAGTGGATAGCATGTTTGCGAGAACCGAACGTTTTAAACGTTCGTTTCTCTGCCGAACGATAGTGGCCTGGAACGCCCTGCCTGTGCACGTGTTTCCTCCCACATATAATCCTGGGTTCTTTAAGCGGAGCGTGAAGAGGCACATCAGTAGGTCGTCAAGTTGAGGGCCACTCTCAATAGTAATGTGTGCTGTGAGAGTGGCCCACAATCGCTAGACGTCGTCACGACTTACCACCAGGCGGGTGGCGTCAATTTGGCGAACCAAACATATAACAAAAAAAAAAATATATAAGTATCGATGTTAAGTCTAGTGTTGCCACACTTACCCTATAAACAGGATTGCCATTGTTATTCCCAATGCCGATTCTAACGAAACAACCGTTGACAACTCGTGCGAAAAACGGCAAATGTACTAAACGCTCTAATTTGAACCTGCAATAGATATAAGTACACTATATTCGTTATTGTCAACAACATACATAATATGTACATATATCAAGCTTTTCTTTAGACGGCAAAAAAGTATTTTTGTCTATTTTTTTAATTATTTCTAGTACTTACTAGTATAGTTAAACAATTGGTTTATTTGCAAGGAAAAACATATTTGGTGTAAAAAAGTTTATCTGATGCTTATAAATTGAGGGGCGATAAGTTTTTTTTGCTGTGCATTCATAAACTACTATTGTCTTTATGTATGTGTTTCATAAACTACAATTGTCTTTATGTATCTGTTTCACAAACTACAATTGTATTTATGTATCTGTTTCACAAACTACAATTGTCTTTATGTATCTGTTTCACAAACTACAATTGTCTTTATGTATCTGTTTCATAAACTACTATTGTATTTATGTATCTGTTTCATAAACTACTATTGTCTTTATGTATGTTTCATAAACTACAAATGTCTTTATGAATCTGTTCCATAAACTACAATTGTCTTTATGTATCTGTTTCATAAACTACTATTGACTTCATGTATCTGTTTGATAAACTACAATTGTCTTTATGTATCTGTTTCATAAACTACAATTGTCTTTATGCATCTGTTTCATAAACTACTATTGTCTTTATGTGTGTTTCATAAACTACAATTGTCTTTATGTATCTGTTTCATAAACTACTATTGTATTTATGTATCTGTTTCATAAACTACTATTGTCTTTATGTATGTTTCATAAACTACAAATGTCTTTATGTATCTGTTTCATAAACTACAATTGTCTTTATGTATCTGTTTCATAAACTACTATTGACTTCATGTATCTGTTTGATAAACTACAATTGTCTTTATGCATCTGATTCATAAACTACTATTGTCTTTATGTATCTGATTCATAAACTACTATTGTCTTTATGGATCTGATTCATAAACTACTATTGTCTTTATGTATCTGTTTCATAAACTACTATTGTCTTTATGTATCTGTTTCATAAACTACTATTGTCTTTATGTATCTGTTTCATAAACAACTATTGTCTTTATGTATCTGATTCATAAACTACTATTGTCTTTATGTATCTGTTTCATAAACTACTATTGTCTTTATGTATCTGTTTCATAAACAACTATTGTCTTTATGTATCTGTTTCATAAACTACTATTGTCTTTATGTATCTGTTTCATAAACTACTATTGTCTTTATGTATCTGTTTCATAAACTACTATTGTCTTTATGTATCTGTTTCATAAACTACGATTAAGATTTTAGTTAATATTAGTATTCTAATTTAGTACTACTTAACGAGAAGTGGCGTTAAATTTTAAGTCTCCGATGATGCCGTGAGGCGAAACCGGTCAATAAAAATTAAATAAAAACAAGTGTTATGTCCAATATTTATAGCAAATGCCATCAACTTCAGTATAAATAGGGTAACTGAACTATTATATATAGAGTAATATACCTGCTAAGCCTAAGTTTATTGATCTGCTCCTTCGAATCTGCGTATTTGATCTCCACCTCTCTTTCCCTCTCCCTCTTCCTTTCTTTCTCTTCTTCCTCGCCGGCAGAAGAAGATGATGACGAAGAACTACGACGACCTAATTAAATGTTACAAGTTAGATTTGAACCAGCATTTGAATTAGTTAAAAAGTTGGACCTCTATGGTCCCATCGAAGGTCAAAGCCTCAGTAAAAACAAGAACAAAAATATTCTGCGGCAACGCTGCTAGCATCATGGGCACTTTTGCGCCAGGAATGATGCGGGACGAGTTTAATGATTTTGTTTCGTCTGACTGTGCTATTGTATGTGTAAACATAATATTATTGTGAAATTAAAAAAAACAAATTACGGTCATGGGAGTGTAGTACTTTCGTTAAAAACTGCATGTAAAATTTTTAAACAATTGACAACATCATCATCCACTGAGCCTTCTCCCAACTCAGTTGAGGTCGGCTTTCCAGTCTAACTGCGATTCGGCTGAACTTCAATATTTTCCGTGAAGCGACTGCCATCTGACCTCCATAACCCATGGACGATATCGAAGTTCTGTAGTTAGACCACAAGGATTTTTGATTTAAGGCTCCAACTACCCCTAACGACTGCCATAGATGTTTGTATGACAACCGGGACCGAAGGCTTAACGTGCTCTCCGAGGCACAGAGGGGTCTCAATGTCTTAAGAAATGGTCACGCATCCTAAGACCGGACTGACTAGATGTTGCTTAACCTTTGCAATGTGTTAACATTGTCGGTTACCACTAGACCACGAGCGCCTCCATTTCACAACAATATAAAGAAAATCGTATAAGCCGTTTTTGGGATAAAATTAAGAATAGCGAACGGTCATTCTTTAATCCGGTGAAAACGTTTTAGTTGTTTCGGAGTTTGGGTGTATGTATCTCGTGTCTTGTGGGAAACAGCTGGTGTGATAGTGTATGTGTGTATGTATTACCTGTCGATTTATTATCATCAGAATCCGATCCGGAGTCATCAGAATATATATCTGACGCTTTCAACTTGACGCTCTGTTTGCTAGAACCGCCGATGATATCCGTGTCCTCGTCCTGGATTACAAAATATTTTTATTTTTAGGTTTTTATTCAATTTAATAATTTATTGTTTTGTTTTGTTTTGAATTTTGAGTTTCTTGCTGGTATCTTCCCAGTAGAACCAACTTACCGAACCAGCGAAAGAATAAATTTCAAATGGTTTATTTATGTAATTAATTTAATATTTTTATAATATTGTTTGACATAAAATTGTAAAATTTTGACATTCATATGTGCTCTTTATGTGTGTTCGCGTGTACATATACTCACATCCCGGTCCTCCCTCTTCTGCTCCTCCATCTTCCTCTTCTGCTTGATATGTTCGTATCTCGTCGCCTTCGCGTCTCTCTGAGCCCTGAGCGCCGCCATAGCGTTCTGTCTCTTGTCGTCCACATTGCGTTTGCGTTCCGTTTTGGCCGCGCCGAATGATGGCGACGTGGAACGGGACGGGTCTGGTAACGAAATAGTTTATGTTATGAATCGACCGCAAATGTACAGTACACTTTGACTGCTTTAGTGGCGTGGTCGGCAGTGCATCCGTTTTCGACGCTCCGGGATCTCGGCATCGATTCCCTGTCGGGACAAACTTTGTGTGAAGACAGATACGTTCGACAGATACGATCGTACCGAAAATGTATATTAATATTTATATCAGTTTATCTAGTATCTAGCTCTGCTTAATTTGAGACTAGATGGCGTTGTGTGAATCGTCCTAACATATTTATTTATAGTACAGGACGTCAAAGTTATAATTTTTGGTACATTTTTCTTTCCACCTAGAGATGGTCTTATCTCATTAAATTGCAAACCAATCCAAAATGTAGCTCTTCATCAGTCAATACCTAATTATGTCGAAAAAGTACCGAAATAATAAAACTTTTTTTTAATATTGTATTCCTATCTGTAAACTGTGCTGCGTTGAAAATTAGCATACAGTGTTAAATTCTTATGACTAACATATTGTCAGGTGTGATATCTTTTTTTCTCCGGTGGTTTATCCGGTTTTGCCCATGACAACAATTGAAGCTTATGATGTAAGGGTTCAGGGACGGTCAAACTCATGCTTCACATACGACGTACACCACGCATTATGACATCTGAACAGGATCTGGCCTATACAATGTGTATGGTAACGAACACACTGGTCACTCCCCACGCTGTCTCACACGTCCCCGCGCCAGACTCGCGTGTTCCCATGCTATCCCACGCGTATGACGCTGTCACACACGTGTAGTGTCATAGCGCGTAGATAACGTAAACGTCAGACGTCGTAAGACGTATAGGACCAGTGTGTCGCTGTCTCCTACGTCGCGTGGCATCGTCGTATGTGAAGGATCAGTGTGTTTTTAGCTTTACTCTAAAATAATTATCATATCACTATGTCACAGTCATCATGTGCCAGGTGATTTCACCAGTGTTTTTTGAAAGCGCATGACGTCATATTTTAAGTTTAGCGTAGCCGTGGTGCGCTAGTGCTCCCCGAACATGGTGCAGTCGTCGGCAAACGTCACCTGACTCTTCCTATGTAAAAACACAAATAAAAGCAAAAATACTTATTGTACAGCAAATAATTACCACAAAATAAACTAATTTTAGCAGCAATTGAAATTCGTGAACTATTTATTTAAAAATACTCAAACCTAATCGATCTTAGTCGGATTGCCCTAAGACTTTAGTAGGTTTTGCTGTGCAATCGGTATATTTATAACGTAAGTAACGTCTATATCGTATACCAAAGCTGTGTTCGGGAAACGTTTTTTGAAAGCGCATGACGTCATATTTTAAGGTTAGCGTAGCCGTGGTTGCTCCCCGAACATGGTACAGTCGGCAAACGTCACCGGACTCATATTATAATTAATTAAACTCACCAGTATCTTTAGAATCGTCCATAATTTCACCAGGACTTGGTGGTGTTTCTTCTTTCTCATTTTCAGGCTCCTTGGAAACTGGTTGCTCAACTTCTGTTTCAGCAGCTATAAAAAAAAACCACGTCAAAAATTTACACAAAAACAGACTTTAAATTTCCGGAATGGTACATAATAACTGTCGGAATGGGACCAAACTAAAGTGGGACGGACTTGGTAAGAAACTCGGTTGCCTATACCTATAACGGTTCACGCCTGGTGACTTGGCAGAAGGACAGCGGAGTCTTTAGTAATACAGTTCCCGTTTTACCCATTGAGTACGAAACCCTAAAAATAGTGGGATATAAGTCTCACCATGTGTCTCAGTCCGCTCCCGCTCCCTCTCCCGCTCCCGCCTCTCCCGCTGCCTCAGCTCCCGCGCGGCCCGCCTGCGCTTCCTGGCCTCCCGCCGCCGCTGTATCTCCCCGGGCGAAGCGGAACGTTCCGCTGCGGAACGCTTCGCTAATCTAAGTTTACGCTCTATTTCCCATCTGTGTATGTAAAACAATATATGGGAAAATTGTTGGCATAGAGTTACAGAACTACAGGGTTAAGAATTACAGAACTCCCATAAGTCGGCGTCAAGCCAAAGCCGTGTGATATGATAAGCCAAGTCATCCTCGTATTAAAAGTAAAGTATTTATGGTAGTATTTAAGTGCTAATCAAAAAGCCTTCGTTTTGTACTAAAAAAAACCCGTTCCTAAGCAAAAATACTTATTGTACAGAAAATAATTACCACAAAATAAATTAATTTTAGCAGCAATTGAGTTCGTGACGCTATTTATTTAAACATACTCAAACCTAATCTATCCAAGTCGGATTGCCGTAAGACTTTAGTAGGTTTTGCTGTGCAATTAGTATATTTTGGTATGCAAATCATATTTTTTGTACATTAAATATCCTTTTTGACGCATTTGAAGAAAAAATACAATACACTATTGATGTATATTTTTGAATTATTTGTAGTACTAGTATTGTTAAACAATTGGTTTATTTGCAGGGAAAAAAATATTTGCTTTAAAAAAAGTTTATCTGATGCTTGTAAATTGAGGGGCGATAAGTTTTTTACTGTGCATTTAAAGAATTATGGGCATTTTTGTATGAACCCTGGCCGGTGTAGCCAATAGTTCTAATATTTATTATTATTAGCTTATAGTTTGCAACATACAGTTGTTGCAACGAAACACTTTATGTCAAGAATCAACCAGAAATGTACAGTAGAGGACGTCAAAGTTATAATTTTTTGTACATTTTTCTCTTCACCTAGAGATGGTTTCCCGTAATATCAATAATGATCAGTAGTACCTGTGGCGCGTACTTAACGAATCGGACGTCATTATGTAAGAAACGTCTAGATAATACGAGAAGGCGGTTCCCAGAACATTCGACAACCTTCGATAATATTTCACCAATGTCTAGTTGCATACGCTACACCTTATAATTAAACTAGCCAATTAGAAATAAGCAATAAATTTGAAGTAGAACATAAGTATACGTATTTATACTCGTTCTATTGTTTAAAGCCACGCCTACCTGAACCTGTTTGTGTCGCCGGGAATATTATGCTTGTAACATATAAATACGAATACATTTCGATAATAAACAACATTCATTCACATAATGTTACTACAAGCGTTTCAATATATCTGCCAACAACCACTACACTGGTGACCCCGACCTTGAGCTGCAGAGTTAAAAAAAAGGAACCCTAAAAGGTCAGGTCTGTCAATACAATTATTACACCGAAAAAAAGTCTCGAAGTTAAACATTGCATACCTCTCTGTAAACTGCACTGTCAAGTGTGATATCTTTTTGCTCTGTTGGTTTAGCCGGTTCTGCCCATAATAACAATTAAATCTTATGATGTATGTATGTATGTGTGTGGGTATTCTTATAGTTATGTCTATTTTATATTTCCTTTATTTAACTTAAATACATATTTAATATATTTTTAAATAAATCTATAAAAAAATACAAATATATTTAAAAATATACAAAATAGTGACCCACCGGCATCGGGTACAAGGACCAAGCTACCGGTGGTTAGGGCTCCAGAGAGAGGAATTTCCTCATGATGCGTGCCATATCAAATAACACTGCTTTCTGCATCAGCCCCTTGACCCAACTGTCTAACGAGAGCCTCTGTAGGTGTTGGTCGAGGCTCTTGGCGATCAGTCCATGCACGGAAACGACTATCGGTACAATAACAGCTGAGCTTACATGCCACATGTCGACAATCTCGTGGGCCAAATCCAAGTACTTTACTTGTTTGTCTTTTTCGGCTTTCACGAGATTGCCGTCATACGGAATAGTAATATTAACATTTTATATTATTATTAATGTTATATGTGTGGTTTATTTGGGTATATATTTGTGTAAGTATGTCTTTTAGTTTCTATAGTCAAGTGTACCGTATATGCACCTACTCAGTCGATTCTCTGCATCACCCTAAGGTTGGCTGAGTATACCTTTGGCATTAAATCCGCCTTTCTACATATTCTTGTGCATAAAGATTAAATAAAAAAAATGTAAGGGTTATTTTTAAAGACAATTGGTTTTTATTGGATATACCGGCCAACTTGACACATCATCCTTTATCCCAAAGTAAAACACTCACCTAGTCTTCATAAGATCTCTTCTCTCTATACGCTTGAATATCTCTTGCTCTCTTTCCTTCTCAGACATGGAGGCTAAACATGCTCGGTCCTCTTCATCACCCATTAGATTGTCATCGTAGCTGGAATGGATAAATTATACATCATTATCTCAGCCCATTAAGGTAACGGCACACTGGACCTTCGTATACGACGTCTGACGTATACAGCTTGCCAAGTATAACTTGGCGTGTGGCAATGTATGTAGTTGTAATGTGGTGGGAACGTCAACTTATACTACTTGACAACCTGTACTTTATTGATATTAAACACTTGTGTGATAGGCATGATAGCGTTGTATATGCGTGGCATAGTATGGAAAATGTGAATCTGACGTGACGCGTAAGCGTTGCGAATGACAAGTGTTTGCTATTATACAAATTGTATAGGCCAAATCTGTTCACATGACATAATGCATTGTATACGTCGTATTCGAAGGATGAGTACGTTGAACGCTTTAGACGCCCACTGCTGGGCTAATTAAAATAGCCTTATATTATGCGTGGCCAGACACGCACTTGACCTGTTTTTTTTAAGATTAGACTGTGTGGCAACTTATAAGTACTGTACAACGTGTTTTTTAGAAGTGGAACTCCATCTATGATGCATAGAATTTAGATTCAATAAAAACAAAATATAGCGAGGGACCATTTATTTTAGAAATTTAGTTTTTTCCGTTCACTGACTCCAAAACAAACATTTGTGGGTTACACAAATATTTGATTCGACCTGGAGAATGGAACCCGGGATCCCTGGGATGGCTGAAGGAGGCAGTGGAACAAAACTTACCCATCTGCAAATTCCTCTTCCGAATCAATGGAGTCATTGTCTGATGAATGCGAAGATACTTCACCTGGGACCAGAATTGTTCAATATTTAAGAGCTGTTAAGAAATTTCTGTATGTTCTGTATTTCTGGGAGCCCCCTTAAATATTTATTTTATTCCGTTTATTAGTATTTGTTGTTATAGCGGCAACAGAAATACATCATCTGTGAAACGGTTCATGAGATACAGCCTGGTAACAGACAGATGGATGGACAGCAGAGTCTTAGTAATAGGGTTCCCATTATACCCTTTGGGTCAGGAACCCTAAAAAAGGCTAGATCACAATGGCACATACCTTCTTCTGGTTCACTGTATGTTTCCTTCTTTTCTGGCTTCTTGGGCTCTGGTTTGTTTTTCGTCTGATCGTCTGACTGTTCGGAAGATGATTTCCTATAACTCCTGGCTGGTGATTTCTTTTTTGAAGTATCACTTTTGGCATCGCTTTCCGAATCTGATCCGCTTGATGATGATGATTTAGCTGTAAAAGGTGGTATGATAAAATAATATATATTTACAAAGGGTTCCATATGCAAAAAGGTAAAAAACAAACTTTTGTTATAAAAAATAACAACTTCCTGGTAAGATGGACAGACGGACCGAGTCTTAGTAATACGGTTCCCGTTCTAGCCTTTAGGTACAGAACTCTAAAAGGTAGACTATACCACTCAGGGTTAATGTAGCTAAGTGCAAGAATTATCAAAATCGTTTCAGTAGTTGCAAACAAACACTCAATCAAATCACACACATTAATCACATATTTATTAACGTTTGTTACACCCACATTTCAGCAGTCACTGTTGATCCCATGTAAAGGTATATTCACCCATATCAGTGAAGTCTCCGGCACAGTTCAGTATCAGTGCAAAATGTTCTTCCCAACATTTTCTATGAACTCGTTCCCACATATCAGTGTCAAATATGACTCAGTCATCACTGACTCTGGACATGTTCATAGAAAGTGTATGGAAGAATTTTTGCCCCTTAACGGCCATAAATAAATAAATATTTTTGGACATTCTCACACGTCATCTAGCCGAAACTAAGCTAACTAATCTATAAGCTTGAGCTATGGGATCTAGACAACTGATAAACATACTTATATATTTCTAAATACATACATAATATATTATTTATAGGAAAACCTAAAACTCCAAACCAAACATTTATTGAATTGACAAATATTTGATTTGACCCTCGAACCTGAGACTCCGTAATTGAAAGCCGATGTATTACATGGCCATACCACTGAAGCAGTTATAAATCTAGTAATAAAGTGTAAACTTACAATTCGTTTTCTTATTGTCATCATCGTCCCAATCTGATTCACTGTTAGATGATTTGTCTTTAGATTTGGATGGTGCTGGAGAATCATCGGTCTTCTTCTTCTTCTTTGCCAAATTCAGAAATTGCTGTAGAAAAAGTTACAGAGTTAACGTTACCGTATGTGTGTCCGGATTGCAGTGATTGTAGCGAAGTTATATTGATCCTGACTGTTCATATTTACACAAATACAGATCGTGTCACATTAAAAACACTTCAAGCTGCACATTAGGTGATTTATCAATCTATATGGTATGATTAACTAGTAAAAGTGAAAGTACCCATGCACAAACACTCTTCAGCATTCTTTTTACATGAAAAGTACTGTACATATATTATTTAGTCATTGTGGTTAAATTTGGTGATAAGCTACAGACAATGTTTAAGTAATTGTGAGGTTGACATGCCTTTCTGTATATAAAAAAAGAGAAAAAACCAAGCTGTTTAAAACAGATTCCTAAACTAACCAACCAACCCAGAACTAATATTTAGGTGATGGCTGTTCTAAAAATCACTGATAGTGGATATATGGAAGTCCAAATCATGAAATGAATGAAAAAAAAACTGGAGGCATGGTGTTTTTGGGTTTATATAGAGAATGAATAAGTTAAAAAACATAGTGGTATTTTTGGGAGTGCTTTTGTCAATCTTAATCCAAATTCAGAAAGCCAAGATAGGTTAATAATGATACCATGATGCTTAATTATATAACTTAAGAAATTGACAATATAACTGTCTGTTTGTTTGAAATGGACATAGGTTTACCTGTATCAATAAGTTTTATCTTTAAATTACAATCACTTATTTTTATATGACTATAGCTAGAGTGTGGTGTATTTACGAAAGCACGAATGTTGAATTTCATTCATTTTAGATGACTCACGCCTCAGAGGCCATTTAAATAATAATGTAACGTAAACATTTCTAAGGGTCTCTAAGGTTTTTCATGATACATCGTTTCTTAATTTTCACTTAAGATCTAGAGTATTCTAGAGAACATTTTAGGGCGAGGGGACATAAATCTTGGCCTATATACGCAGTTAATTCATTGCAGAATGCCATGAAATCGTTACGCACGGACATGAACTTCTAACCTATGGTATTTTTGTAGAAGAATTACTTACAGAGTCCATATCGGAATTCTCGCTGCTGGAGTCTGAATCAATCAACGGTTTATTCTTTCTTTTAGCCATTTTACACTAATATATTTCTTTACTAACGCAAAATAATGGATTTCTAAACTGAATACACTTAAAATCACTCGACGCAGTCGACTCGACTAACGACTTGCGTTTATTCTCCCCTTCTACTTTTTTTTGGCATGCGTCCAGTTCCAGTGCATAGATAACAAAGATGTTTATTTATTTTGCCCAGTGGTCATAGAGAACTTTTACATTTGTCGGACCGTTTTCTTGCCTATGCGCGGACATCCGAAAGGTTTGAACAGCGCTTTACAGATTGCAGCCGAGGCCACTCAAAGCGACGCATCAAATCAGACATCCGTAAAATCTCAGGGTAATATTTATGAACAATATTTTGTAATGCAAAAATTTTTAGTAGGTATATAATTATGTATATTGTAATTCTTATTGTAAATACGTTTAACCCTGAACATGAAATAAATTTTATTTAATTCAATTCAATTCAATTTTTGGTAATGGTCTCTGTTAGGTATGTTGACAATTTGGCCAATGAAAAGTGTTATGGCTATTCGTGTGTTTCTGAATATTTTCTGCGATAATTTAGGCAAGTGTAAGATTATGAATACTTCCCCCCCCCCAATGAGTACATACCCTACATGAGTAAGTATATAAATCTTGTATTTAGAATATTGACACACAAGAAAATTTTTTATCATAGTTTTACAGAATTATGCTGAATTAATAGGACAAGGGTCCTGAGGACGTCCGGGGAAGGGAATGTTAGAAGAGCAGAGATGTTAGTAGGCACTGGGATGTTGAGTTCTGGGAGTAGACTATAAAGATCAGGGATACATTGGTTCCTTGGACAACTAAAGAATATGTGGTCCAAACTTCCCTCATCAAGGCCACACTCGCACAGCGACGAATCCCGTACTCTAATTTTATGGAGAAATACTGGAGAGCAGCAATGGCCTAAACGGAGACGACATATGACTGATATGACCCATTTGGGTACCTTTTTAAATTTGTAGAACCAGGGTTTGGGTGTAATGCTGGGTTGTATGGCATTATAAAACTTTCCCTTTTTTTTGCTGGAATCATCCCAGTGTTCCTGCCATGAAGCCAGCAAATTTACCTGGGGAAGGTTCAGCAGGTCGTATCTCTGATGTTTGAGGTGTTTAAGGTCCGATGATGGGTGAGAAATGGCGATTTTTGCAAGTGAATCTGCATATTCATTGCCACTAATACCACTATGACTTGGAATCCAGACTAAGTGAACTGTTTTGTTGTTGTTAGAGCAAGTAAGCAGCGATTTTTTTATGTCCAGGAGAATGGTGCTATGTAGCTTGCTCTTATAGGAGTTCTGTTCTAAGGCCTTAAGGCAACTGAGGGAGTCGGTCAATATTACAGCTTTATATATATTATTGTGATGTTCTATGAATGTACATGCCTCCAATATCGCGACACATTCACCTGTAAAGACTGAAGATTCCTTAGGGCAACGGTACATGAGGATAATTTTTGAGTTTTGGTAGTACACCGCGGCACCGGTATAGCTAACAGAGGATAGTTTAGAGGCATCAGTGTAAAATATATGAAAGTCATACCAGTTTTCCTCTATAAGGGCATTTAAGGCGGAGCCTGCAGCAGGCATATCCTTATATATCCCTATGTTCGTTTCTATATGGGGTTTATAGCACAAAATAGAGTAGTTGTAATTGAACATGGGGAGCCTATCAGATTTCATAATGGGACATTCAAGGTTTTGGTAGGACCTATAAGTTTTTAATATTAAGGGGAATTCTTTGTGATTCCAATAGCTTGCTGTGTCAATTGTGGAGTTTAATTCCATAATTTTTTGAAGTAGTGGGTGACTGTTATTGGAAATTAAACGAGATAAGAATCGAGATGCTAAGTACTGTCTTCTCAATTTTAAAGGCGGTTCTGCACATTCAACCTGTAAAGCGTTGATGGGTGAAGATTTCATGGCGCCGGTTATTATACGGAGGCAGTTGGACTGGATCGTGTCCAGCCTGGTCAGGGCACCTTTATTACATGGCACTAACAAAAATGAACCATAGTCCATAATGCTGCGCACTAGTGCGTTATAAACCAATTTCATGGTAAAGGGATGAGCCCCCCACCAAACACCGGCGAGGGATTTTAAAATTGGTATGTTCCTTTCACATCTTTTAACTTGGTAATTAAGATGATGGGTGCCTGATAATCTTGCGTCCAGATAGACTCCTAAGAACTTAGCCTTTGTGGCCACTGGGATGTTGAGGCCATCTATGCTTATAGATATTTGTGGGAGTCTTTTTTTGCGGGAAAATATCACAACAGAGCTTTTTGGGCCAGACAAACTTAGTCCATGGTCCAGCAACCACTTGCTTAAAGAGTTCAGAGACAGGGAGAGTGAAGCGGCTGCATCAGGAATGGATTCATTGTCTACATATAAGGCCAAATCATCGGCATATTGCAGAATGTGACAATTGTGGTTAAGGCAGGAATCAATATCTGAGGTGTAAAGATTATACAATATAGGACTTAGGACCGAGCCTTGGGGCAGGCCTCTCCACGCCCTTCTCTGTCCAAGCTCTTCTCCTTGTACTCTTAGGACCAGATTTCTACATAGTAACATTTCGCATATGCATTGGACCATCGTCCCTGGTATTCTCAGCTTTTGCAGCTTTTGCCTGAGAATGGGGAGAAGGACATTATCATAAGCGGCTGTAATGTCCAGAAATGTAGCTACAGTGGACTGGTTTTGTGCCAGGGAGAGTCTTATGTCTGTTATAAGGAGACCTACGCTGTCCATTGTACCAAGACCTTTCCTGAAACCGAATTGGGACCTGGGTAACAGATCCCTAGACTCAACTATCCACTCTAATCTGTTTTTAATTAGATGTTCGAAGATCTTAGCCAGAACCGGTGCTAGGGCTATTGGTCTGTAGCCATTTGGGTCATCCGTGTGTTTGCCCGGTTTTAGGATGGGGATGATGATCTGTATCTTCCACTGGTTAGGGATCCAGCTATTTAGGTAGCAGAAGTTGAGGATCTTTAAGAGATAGGTCTTAGCGTTAGTACCACAGTGTGAAATGAATGAGTATGGAATACCATCAATGCCGGGGGCAGAGTCTTTCACATGTTCCAGCACCATGTCTAGTTCCTGAACGGTAAAAGGTGCTTCAAATGTGCTATCAGTAGGCCCTACATCCGTATTATTCTTACACTCATCTATTGTTGGTACATATGGTGGAGCGCATTTCCTGAAAAATACTTCTGCAGTCTCTTTAGTCATAATGGTAGAGCTAGTAGGGGAGCATCCAGACCTATAGCTGTTTATTTTTTTCCATACAATTGTTGATGGGGTTGAAGGAGACAGAGATGTACAAAATTTTGCCCAACCAGCACGTTTCTTTTGACGGAGTAGCCTTTTAGATTTAGCAAGGATATGTTTATATTGTATTAAGTTTTGCGTGGACATGTCTATATTGTAATTTCTCTCAGCTTCTTTCCGTTCCTTAATGGCTTTGGTGCACTCATGGTCCCACCACGGGGGTGATGGGATTTTACCTCTAGCACTGTTTTTAATTGGAAATGATGCCTCAGCACAAGTGTTAATTGCACTGACTAGGCTATCCAGACAGAGTTGCGCTTGGCAGTGATCAGTTTGGAGAGAATTTAGGGGATCAGGGTTGGGAAGAGCAGGGATGGAATCCTCCAGGAGTTGTGAGTACTGCGACCAATCTGGGTTAGATAGGTTGAAACGTAAGAGGGGAGGAGAGGTCTTTTCAAGGTATGTTCTATTAGTAATAGTGACAATAATTGGGTAGTGATCACTCCCATGCGAAAGGTCGGTGCAGTGCCAGTGAGTAGATGCGGCAATGTCCTGAGAACAGAAGGTGAGATCAACGCAGCTTTTACGCTGGCCAGGGAGAGTTTTCCGGGTTGAGCAACCAGTGTTCAGAATACATAAATTGAGATCATCCAATATTACTACCAGCCCATCGCCAAGAGGAGTGCAGTGATCAGAACCCCATCTGAAGTGGTGTCCATTGAAGTCCCCCATGACTAGCATAGGACCATTGATACTCTCCAGTATATTTCGCAGAGCTGGTAAAAGGTTTACATGAGGATGTGCAATATAGACAGAGACTATGGTGATACCTTCTACTTTAGCCGCTACAATAGCTATCTCTCCTGATGAAGGGGTTAGGGTGAGGGGTGACATTGGAACCCTATCATTGGTAAGGAGGGCAGAGCCTCCATACCCGTCGTCTCTGTCACATCTCAAGGTGTTGTAGTGATGAAGGTGGAAATTGAGACTTGGCAGCAACCAGGTCTCAGCAATGGAACAGGCTACTGGGTGGTGTTTGTTAATGAGGTATATCAAGTCTTGCTTTTTGTGTGCTATGCTTTTAATGTTCCATTGGAGAAAGGATAGGTATGGAGCCATTGGGAAAGTTAAGAAGTTGGAGTAAAAGGTTTTGTGCAGCGTTGGGCGGTTGACTGGAAGGAATAGAATCATAGGGGGGGCTAGATTGGGTAAATAGACTGGGAGACATAGGATGGCCATGAGGAATCAGTGTAGTCAGGAATTTAATGATTAGTTCTATGACGGAACTTATGCTATCTGAAGGATGGTTTTGGTTGGCGATTGCACAGCCATTTGGCTGTGAGGGTAGGGGGGAGCGGGTAATATTCTCATGTGATATTCTATCATAAGGACGGGGGTTGGGACCATGGGACTTGGGTTTCAGGGAGATGGTTTTCCTGTACGATTGCTGTGGGGTCGATTTGGCAGCATTGGCATAGTTTCGAGAAGCTGGAGGGACGATATTACTGGCCTCTACGTAGGAGATAGATTTTTCGGCCATGGTAGTTTTAATGGCCTTCTGTCTAACATACTCTGGACAATCCTTGCTATATGCAAAATGGTTGCCCGAGCACAGCACACAAAAAGCCTCACTCGCGTCTACCGAACAACCATTACCCGGGTGCTCATGACTGCATTTTGAACATCGGGGTTTCGACCTGCAAGCAGACTCTACACGTCCAAACCTACAACACTTGCGACATTGGATTGTAGGATATACATATTGTTGTACTGGTAAGGAGTTGTAGCAACAATACATCCTTTGGGGTAAAACCTGACCGTCAAACGTAATAACGCATGTTTGGGTGGGTTTCCACTCTGTGACACCTTCCTGTGTAACCTTGCGGTTAAACCTTCTTATTTTAAGGATGCGACCACACCCATGTGGAACGGATAGATACACTTTAGCGTCTTCTTCCGTCATATCTACCGGGATACCTGTAACTACTCCCATGCGGGACACGTTGTAGGACGGGATCGTAGCAGTATAATTGCTTTGCGTAACGACGGGGTTGAGGAGGAATGCGTTAGCATCTTGGTAGGCTGTAAATTGTACAGAGACCCGGTTTCTGCCGACCCTCTTTACACCGTCTTTCGCGACATTGGAGATGCGGTTTTTGCACATAAATAGGCCGAAAGTTACTGGGTGGAGTGTGGTTCCTGTGAGTTCTAACTCTGTACGGGACACGTGGACGACAAATGGTCCTGTGTCATCAGGGGTGTATTCGTTTCGCGAAATCTGCGTTCTAATCTGCTTTAAAGGCAGATTAGGCGTATCATTAACGGTACGCTTACGGGTTGCAGAGGGCCGGGTGTCTGTAATACCGCAGGCTACATCCGCGAATTGCGTCAGAGGGTTAGTTGGAGTTGTTGGGGTTATCGCATTCAGGAAGAAAGGAGGGGAGGAAAATATAGGGGTTGTTGGGGCAGGGTTAGAGGGATCAGGAGGATCAGGTGGTTTAGCCCTATCCATGCTTATTCTGTAAAATTACAATTATGGACACTTACCTGTTGCCTGTTAGTAAGGACGACACAATAATATACACAAATAAACAATAACAAGTGACAAATCACCGCAACTGTTAACAAAAAACAGATTTTTTCCGGACACACGTGCTCACCAACCCACGACGCGATGCCAAAAACTAAATTTTATTTATGAACATACCTTTATATTCACTTATGTCATCTGTCAATGTTTGTCAGTGTTACTCATTACTGTTCTTATTTTCTATTTCATTCATTCATATTTCATTTAATTATTTCATTGTCTAAATTTTGCAATTGCGATTGCGTCCGATATTCACACAGTTTCGCGTGTTATATGCAGAATTTAATTTGAATAAACAACAAACACGAGTTTTCACATTCGTGCTATTCTTCCTATTTCGTTGTGTATCGACTATACGACGTAACCAGTGTCAACAAATAAAGCAATAACGGTGTACCTATCCCGTTATTTTGGAAGACTACTATGCCTCATGATTTAAAGGAAATGAGTGGAAGGAAGCCGATATTGGTAAGTTGTTTGTTGGAGTGGTTAATGTACTCATTTTCATCCAAGTCTGATGGCTTACGTATTATTGAATACCAAACATTCTTCCAGAATCTCTATATTGTAATTGCACTGTAAAGATGAAGTCTTCTCGTTCGGTGTACAACGATGTATCGTGTTTTTCATACAACTTTGTAACGAATTGTAACGAACGAAACGTGTATGAAAATACCTAAGAAGATTGTAGCTACTGGAAACATTAACCGTTTGGCCAGTGAACGCAATGGGAGTTCTTAAAAGAAATATTTTTTTCTCGTTTTAGAAACATCACACTGCTGCTCTGCTCCTATTGATCTTAACGTGATATTATATAGCCTCCTCGATAAATGCGCTTCTCAACAAAAAGATTAGCATGTTCAAATAAACAAATAAACTCTTCTGCCTCTTAATATTAGTATAGATGTAACGTTGGTTTGAGTTTCCTCTATTTTGGCACTGTTGCAAACATCATGATCTTACTTAGCAATCTACTTAGAACAATCAGCTCTTTTTTGAGTCCACAAGGTGCTCTAGTAACATATCTGCCTTTTTTTAAATGTTATATCATTGGGTGTTTCATAATAAATATGTGCAATAGAAAAGTGTTTGTTCATAATGTAGTGAATTCAATTTCATCTATTTTAACAATCCAAAACTCAATATAGTTTAAATATTTAGATGTAAATTACAGTAAGACTAAAACCCCCTGCTTTTGCCTTGTTAGGCAAAAGCAGGGGGTTTTATTTTCATCACCTTTACAACATCTTTACAGTTTCCCAATACGATATTGCAAGTTATATATTTTATTATTATTAAAGATTTCATCCAACCTCCTCTAATTTTAATTTCTAGATTGCTATGATAAAGTTAGTATTGGATTCACTTACAGCATTCTACCAAACTTCGGCACCAGTGTATGGTATTACAACATTTAACATCATTACAACGTTATTTAAACAACTGAATTTTTAGATGAATCCTCACCAAATCAATATATTTCTGTATTTCAAGGATAGTTTAGTTTAGATTAAGCAAATTCATTGCTTTGAAATATAGAAATAAATGTAACTAAATCAGTTATTGTAATTTTCCAGCCTCCGTTATCACCGACACCGTGCGCTGAGATCAGTGATGACGAGCTGGTCTCCATCTCCGTGAGGGACCTGAACCGGCAGCTCAAGATGAGAGGTTTGACTAGAGATCAAATTGTGAGGTAATTAGCTTTTTATGTAATTTTTTAAGGAGACTTTGACTACTTGCTATTTATGCTCCCACCTTTATTTTTCTAACCTAATCGGATTGTCCTAAAACTTTAGTAGGTTTTGCTGTGCAATCAAAAATTTCAATCAAATATTTTGATATGCAAATATTTGATTGATATTTTTATACATTAAATATCTTTTTTTGACGCATTTGAAAAAAAAAAAACCATACTATTGATGTATTCTTTTGAATTATTTCTAGTATTAGTATTGTTAAACAATTGGTTTATTTGCAGGAAAAAAATATTTGCTGTCCAAATGTTTATCTGCTGCTTATAAATTGAGGGGCGATAAGATTATTGCTGTGCTTTTAAAATTTATCCTATTTGTTGTAGCTTATAACAGATTACAACTATGTACAGCTAGGTACATGCTCTAAAATATTGTTTATGCTTGATATAAAGGCAACAAAATTTTTTTTAATAAATACACAAATAAAATTGCTAGGCGTAGGCCTCCCCTGATTTTGGGGGAATGAATTATATACCACACTAGCCAAATAGGTTGGTATAGGGTTTTGGGTCGAGATTTCCGTGTCAAGCAGTTGGCATAGTTTCTTTCTCCCTCCGATAATGAGTTTCCGTGAGAATCTTGAATGCAAAAAACAATTTTATTTACAATGTATTTGTTTTTTTTTTCAGAATGAAACAGCGTCGTCGTACGCTCAAGAACAGAGGTTATGCAGCCTCGTGTCGCATCAAACGAATTGAACAAAAGGATGAACTTGAAACTGAAAAGAGTCAGGTACATCAATTGGAAATTGGACAGTTTTGCTTTCGTCCGTCAGTCTCTCTGTATATTTTCCTGGCTAGCAGCCATAGTCTTTATCCGATCTTCATGAAACTTGGCACAAATGTTCCTTGATTACATACAATTTTTTAAATGTGAACTTTTTGGATTGGGCTGAATAAGTTTTTTAAAAAACCATTTTTTGTATTTTCAATTTAAGTTTTTTTTTATGTGGGGAGGAGGGAATGGGGCTACAATCGTGAGGTTTACTGTTGGACCATAGGGCGACCACTAGTATAATCATTTCCACACCATAGTCTATCTTTCTACTAATTTACATCAAAATCTATTATTCCACGGATTACAAATGATCTAATGTAAGGCCAAAAACAAACTGACCTTTACTGAGTTACATCGCGATAGCGAGCGATTATTATCTCTGTTCTTACCTCGTACTCAGTAATGACGTAAGTTGGTCGACGAGAGCCTGTACCTGATACGGTAAACATTTAGTTGTCAACCATTTATATACTACGACTATAAAGAGGAAAGATTTGTATTTTTGTGTGTATGTTTGTAATGAATAAAATCAAAAACTACTGTGCCGATTTCAAAAATTCTTTCACCATTGGAAAGCTACGTTCACCCTGAGTAACATAGGCTACTTTTTATCCCGTTAATGTGTTCCCACGGGAACCGGGAACGAATAAACTAAATCGCGCGGGCGGAGCTGCGGCGATCAGCTAGTAGAATATAAAGTTCTACCTATCACTAAAACTATATAAAACAAAGTCCTCCGCAGCGTCTGTCTGTTCACTGTAAACTGAAAAACTACTGCGCCGATTTTCATGCAGTTTTTATCAAATTTAAATTTTCATGAAATAATATGATTTTTTATAATTTGTCACTGTGTTAATGCCATATTATATTGATAATAATTGTCAGTGTATTAATAATAATAATTATTGTAATATTTGTCGAATATTGTAAAAACATTTAAATTTGTATGCCGTGAACTATCAGACGAAACATTCTGTAACCTTAGAGAGTTAAGAAAACCCGTGTCAATCATGTTTCTAGCGAACAAATTTCAATTCATTTCAGTGGATAGAGTGGTTCTCGAGGAAGGTTTTAAGCTATAATACTGTGTAATTAATAAACCGCTAGTAATTTATAATATACTTCTTATACACACACACACATATCACGCCTATATCCCCGAAGGGGTAGGCAGAGGTGCATTACACACCCACAATTTGCCCGTATTTTTAGTCCCACGTAATAGGGGGCAAGTCTATTGCCGTCACCGGGCACATTTATAATGGGTTATGTCCAAAATGGCCGAATTAATTTAATAAAAAGTAGCAGCTATATTGTAATTTTGAAAAACTAATTTGAAACCCGTTGCCTTATGATGAAATGTTAATGAAAGGCAACAAAATCTTACGTGCCAGCTGCTAAGACACAGCCAATTAAAGTCCTGGACGTCTCGGACTATATACTTCTTATGGCACAAGCTTAATACTAATTCACTAAGTTTAACACTAGTTGGCGTTGAGTTATTTACTGTCAATTTTTTTTTATAGGAATGGCACGATATGGAATTAATGCAGGATGAAAATAACCGTCTCCGAGAGGAAATAGACGCCCTCAGAGGGAAGTACGACGCTCTTAAAAGATTTGCCATAATAAAAAGTATCCCTCTGTCCCATGATTTGGAAAGTTTGCCATAGAATATAATTATATACCGAATGATGTAAGTACCTGACTGTCTGCCCTTCAGAGCAGAATAATCTGGATTTGTATAATATACAGGGTGTAACATTGAAATGGGTCAGTGTGGGAAAGACTTAAACTTAAACATACGAAGATCTGTTCTTTTAAACATGTCATTGATTTAAGTAAAAATAAAAAGTGACATCACAGTTTCAAAAAAAAAAAAAACTTTTACACAGCTCGGGAATTGAACCGGGACTTTTTGAAAACTATAATTACACGATTTCTATTAAGATATTGATTGTGTAGGTCTTAAGAAAGTAAATATTACTATTAAAGATGATGTCTAAAATTACTGCTTCGGTGGCGTGGTCTGTAGTGCATGTGCTTCTCGGAGTCTCGAGTTCGATTCCCGGGTCGAATCCAATATTTGTGTGATCCACAAATGTTTGTTTCGGAGTTTAGGTGTTTTCTATGTATGTATTTAGAAATATATGTATAAGTATGTTTATCAGTTGTCTAGATCCTATAGCACAAGCTTATAGCTTAGTTTGGGCTGGATGACGTTGTGTGAGCATGTCCAATAATATTTATAAAAAATAATAATAATAAAATGCATTGTTTTAACATCTTTTATTTATTAGGTGCTTTTATTTAGTAGGTGTTCGACACCCATTTTTTCAATGCAACGTTGTACCTTCTTGTTTCTGTGCGTAAAATTGTAAAAAAAAGAAGTTAATTTTTGAACAGAATGGAGCACCTGTTACATGCACCCCTCAGTTTATAATCGTCACTTTTTTAAATAAATTTTAAATAAATAAATAAGTTAGGACAATTCACACAACGCCATCTAGTCTCAAACTAAGCAGAGCTTGTGATATGAGTACTAGATAAACTGATATAAATACTTATATACATTTTTTTTTAAAATACATACATATTATACATAGGAAACACCCAGACTTCGGTACAAACGTATGTGTCATCACACAAAGTTTGTCCCGACAGTTTTTATTTTTACTAAAATCGATGACAAGGTCCCTTCCCTAAGAACAGATCTTCGTATATCTTTTTTTTTTTTTTTTTTTTTTTTTTTTTTTTTTTTTTTTCCTTTTTGGCAAGCGGTGTCAGACTTGGTATCCGACGACTCTGCCACTAACAAACGTGCAATGGTGAAGCGTGTGTTTATTTGGGTTTAGTAAGTAGTAAGCCCATTGAATTAGATTCGGTGAAGCACGTTTTGACCTGTTGCAGTTAGTAGGAACACTGAAACAATATACATAAATATACAATAGGCACAAATACAAAACAAACACACACACAAGATGTGTATTCATAATTACAAATGGATAATACATTTAGGTACAAACGATAACATAAAAGTATGGTATAACACATAGTAGTAAATATATACATATATAGACTGGAGATCTCATCATGAGTACGGATGGTGCTATCAGCCAGTTTCAGAGTTTAATACTGTTGAGACGGATGAATGACATTAAGAGAGCGAGTAGTTGAGGGGAGGAGTGGGTAAGCAGGGATGGGAAGTTCACAGGGAGAGGAATCTTTAATTTGGGCAATTGACTATATAAGTCTGAGGGTATATTATTTAAAGGGCAGTTAAAGAATATGTGGTCTGTCGTACCCTCATCAAGGCCACACTCGCATATAGATGAGTCACGAACATGTATTTTCTGTAGAAAGACTGGAGAGGAACAATGACCCAAGCGAAGTCTGCACAAAACAGAAATTATGTACTTCTCGGTTTTCTTAAAGTTATAGAACCAGGGTTTCCGTGTAATGCTTGGTTGTATGGCATGGTAGAACTTGCCTTTCTCCTTGCTCGATTTGATCCATAGTTCTTCCCACATCCCTTGTAGGCTCCTCTCTAGTGGGCTCAGTAGGTCGTAGCCTTGGCATGTAAAGTGTGATAGTTCTGCGGAGGCGGAAGTCACAGCATCCTTAGCGAGCAAGTCTGCACACTCATTGCCCATTATACCGCAATGGCTTGGAATCCAGACCAGTTCCACAGTTCTGTGGTTTTTGGAGCTTGCAAACAGATGCTTTTTAATTTCTAAAACGATGGTACTATGTAGTTTGCTCTTGAGAGGATTCTGCTCTATTGTCTGGAGGCCACTCAGCGAGTCAGTGAATATGACGGCCTTGGAGATGTTATGGGATTCTATATATTTGCACGCTTCTAATATAGCCACGCACTCTCCGGTAAACACAGATGAAATTTTCGGGCATCTAAATTTCAGGGAGTTCTTGGAGGGATTCTGCTGTTTTGGAAGTAGACCGCCGCACCAGTGTAGCCTTCGCTTGTCAGCTTTGAAGCGTCGGTAAAAAACAGCTGAGAGTCTCTCCAACGCCTGTCCACCAACGCATCGAAAGTCGCTGCAGCAGAGGGGGAGTTCTTGGAAATTCCTGTATCATACCGGATTTCTGGTTTAAAGCATAACACCTCAAAATCGTAATCAAAAATGGGGAGCCCAACAGACTCAGCCACTGGGCATTCCATGTTTACCAAACGCCTATAGGCCTTAACCACGAGAGGAACTTCTTTATGTGTCCAGTAGTTGGAGGTGTTACACAGTGAATCGAGAACAGCCAAGTTTTGAAGGAGTGGGTGATTTTGCCGTGGATATTATAACCGATTGATAAAACGGGATGCCAAATATTCCCTCCTCAGAGTTAGTGGTGGCTCCGCACATTCAACCTGAAGAGCATTGATAGGCGAAGATTTCATGCACCCGGTAATGCATCTAAGGCAAGCTGACTGTATCCTGTCCAATCGAGCCAGGGCACCTTTATTGCATGGAATCAGTAAGAATGTACCATAATCCATTTTACTGCGTACAAGAGCATTGTATACCAGTTTCATTGTGTATGGGTGAGCGCCCCACCAGACTCCTGATAGAGCTTTCAAGATAGGAACTGACTGCTCGCATCTTTGAACTAAATAGTCTAAGTGGGGGAGACCTGTCAATTTTGAGTCCAAGTAGACCCCAAGGAATTTGACTTTGGAAGAAACTGGAACACAGTGCCCCTGCACCCGTAAACAGACTTGGGGGATATTCCTTGCGCGGGTGTAAACAACCACAGAGCTCTTAGGCGCAGATAGGGTTAGCCCGTGGATCGTTAACCATTCATTAAGAGAGTCCAGAGAAACGGACAGTGATGAGGTTGCGTCTGAAATGGATGGGTTGGACACATAAAGGGCCAGATCGTCGGCATACTGTAGGAGATGGCAGTTGGAGTTGAGACACGAACCAATATCCGCCGTGTACAAGTTGTACAGCAGAGGGCTAAGGACCGAGCCCTGAGGCAAGCCTTTCCATACTGTTCGCTGATCGAGCTCGTCACCCTGGACTCTCAAGATGACGGTTCGGGACATGAGCATCTCGCACATGCATTGGATCATCCTCGCCGGGAGTCTCAGCTGTTGCAGCTTTTGCCTGAGAATTGGGAGGAGGACACTATCGTACGCAGACGACACATCAAGGAATGTTGCCACAACAGATTCCTTACGTGATAGGGAGATGCGGATATCCGTTACAAGTACTCCTATGCTGTCCATGGTGCTGAGTCCTTTTCTGAAGCCAAACTGGCAGGTGGGTAGTAATTTTCTCGATTCCACAATATGTTCAAGGCGATTTTTAATGAGGTGTTCTAGTATCTTAACCAATACCGACGATAATGCAATCGGTCTGAACCCATTTGGATCGTTTGCAAGTTTCCCAGGTTTCAGTACAGGGATTATCAGTTGGGTCTTCCATTGGTCAGGTATCCAGCCCTTCTCATAGCAATAGTTCAAAATTTGTAGTAAGTATTTTCTCGCGTTGTAACCTGTGTGTTTGAGAAAGGAGTAAGCGATACCATCCTTACCAGGGGAGGAGTCTTGAACGTGGCTGAGGACCATTTCTAGTTCCACATCAGAAAATGGGGAGTCAAATGGGTCCCTCAGATAGTTCACCGGGGCCTGTATGGCCTCTGAGACAGAGGGAACATAGTCTGGAGCTATTCTGCCAAGGAATAGGTCCGCTGTTTCCCGAGTCATAGAAGAGGAGTTGGAAGGCGAACAACCAGATTTAAATCTGTTGATTCTGCGCCATACGACAGCTGATGGTGTAGTAGGAGCTAAGGAGTTACAGAAGTTGACCCAGCCAGAACGTTTTTTTCGTCGCAGAAGGCGTCTAGTTTTTGCACATATACGTTTATACTGAATTAGGTTTTGAATGCTCATGTTGCAGTTGTATAATTTTTCTGCCTCCTTCCTTTCTCTTACTGCAGTGGTGCATTCATGGTCCCACCATGGGGGAGATGGAATCTTTCCGCAGGCACTGTTTTTAATAGGGAAGTTTGCTTCTGCACTTGCATTGACAGCGCCAATCAATCCATCAAGGCAGTTCTGGGCATGCATATGAGTAGGAAGAAGGGGATCTTGTGATTCGAAATTGGGAAGGGAGATGATTTTGTTTTCCAGAAGGGACGAATATTCTGCCCAATCAGGGTTGGATAGGTTAAACTTGAGGAGAGGAGGGGGACTTTTCTCTATAAAGGATTTGGATGTAAGGGAGATAAGGATAGGAAAGTGATCACTGCCATGTGTCAGGCCTGTACATTGCCAATGAGCAGAAGATGCTAGATCAACAGAGCAGAAAGCTAGATCTACACAGCTTTTGCGTTGGCCTGGGAGTGTCCTTTTGGTACGCATACCATCATTCAGGACACACAGATTGAGATCATCCAGAATTTCAACCAGACCTATACCAAACGTATCGCAGTGTTCAGAGCCGAATCTAAAGTGATGACCGTTAAAGTCTCCCATAACGAGCATAGATCCACTAAAACTGCTTAAAATCTGTTTCAAAATTGGAAGGAGGTTAGGGTGGGGGTGGGCAATATAGACAGATATCACTGAGATATCCTCTATCTTGGCTGCAATACAGTTTATTTCTTGAGATAAGACAGTCGAGGACAGGGAGATGAGTGGAATGTTACGATTAATGAGGAGGGCAGACCCTCCATAGCCATCCGGTCTATCACATCTAAGGGTATTGAATTGCGATAGACGGAAGCTAAGATCTGAGGTTAGCCAGGTTTCAGCTATGGAGCATACTTGGGGTTTGTATTTATTTATTAAATGTGAGAGCTCATGTTTTTTATGTAGAATGCTCCTCATATTCCACTGTAGGAAAGTTAGAGGGGGGGCCATTTTGTAGGTTGGTTAGGAGGGAAATTAGGGTTTGGGCAACGTTGGTCGGTATGTTATTGCTAGATGATATAAAAGAAGATATTATTTGGATTAATAAGTCTATGATGGGGCGAGAGTGGACAGGAATATTTTGAGAAGGGGGATTGAGCCATTAGGCTGAGAAGATTGAGGGTGGGAGACTAGACGTTGATGAGCACTTTTGTCATAAGAGTTTGGAAGAGGGGCATGGGACTTAGGTTTTAAGGTTATTGTTTTGCGGTAGGATTGAGTTAGAGGACTTGGGTGAGGAGAGGGAGATTTAACTATATCTGCATAGGAAGAGTTGTATTGTGGAATTTCTCTACTAGCTTCTATGTAGGATACATTTCTTTGGGCCATCACTGTTTTTATTGCTTTTTGCCGTTCGAATTCTGAGCATTTGGTATAGCTTGCATAGTGGTTTTTTTTGCAATTTGGACACTTAGCCTCGCTCTCTGCGATGAAACATGCCTTACCTTCATGATCGAGACTGCATTTAAAACATTTTGGCTTCCTGCTTCTGCATTGGGCCTCGACATGACCAAACATACAACATTTTCGGCACATTATGGTTGGGTATATATATATATCTACCGGGAGAGATGTATAGCAGCAATATATCTTGCTAGGTAGGGACTGACCATCAAATGTGATAACGCAAGTTTCAGTATCTTTCCATTCGGGAGTCCCCTCCGTGAAGACCTTCCTCTTCATACGCCTTATTTTTAAGATTTCCCCACAACCTGCAGGGGTAGATATGTGAGTTTTTGCATCTTCTTCCGACATGTCAATAGGGATGCCTTTAACGACACCCATGCGAGTTATGTGGAACGACGGAATAAACGCTTCTAAGTTATTTAGTGACAGGACCGGATTAAGTAGGAATGAGTTGGCATCTTGCGGAGAGGCAAACTCCACAGACACTCGGTTTCTACCTACCTTCTTGACACCATCCTTGACTATATTTCTAATATTATATTTCTTTAAGAAGAGACCAAAAGTGACAGGATGGAGCGTAGTGCCTGCATTGGGTTGGGTTTCTATGCGAGCTACATGTACTATGAATGGCTTTTGGTCCCTCTCTGTATACTTATTGCGGGACAAGGAGCTTTTAGGCTGTTTGAGCGGGGTGGGATTAGTTGATCCGTCATCACCATGGCGCTTTCGCGAAGAATCGGCTACACTACAAGCTACTTCCGCGAGTTGGGATAGGGGATTGGTAGGGGTGGACAGTGAGACATCTGGAAACAGGTAAGGAGAAGAGAAAATAGGAGTAGTGGGAGTAGGGATATCGGGAGGATCAGGGGGTTTTTCCCTATCCATCTTCGAAACGGTTTAACATAAAATATGGGACAGACACTATTGTGTCTGTCCCATATTTTATATTCCTTAAGCCACCGAAACGATCACAAAACAACACAAAACGTTAGTTTTTTACAAAATAGGTCAAAATCAATCACTTATACCACAAAAAACACTCAAAACCCGATAACTAACAAGACACACGTGAGTACCAAAACAGCGTCGCCTTGACAGTCCTTCGTATATCTTACTTTAAGTCTTTCCCACACTGACCCATTTCAATGTTACACCTGTATACTTACCTACTAATAGTATAAAGTGTCCATGTGACAGACAAACTAAACAATTTTTATGCTTAGATTAAGTGAAATGGTATTATAATGTGAATGAAATATTATTTATTAGATAATAAATTAATTTTAGTACATACAAATTGTTCGTTATTTAACATTTCGAAAGAACAATGGCAGTTGCCCATACTAACAATTGTCAACACAAAATGAGCGCACATAAACGAAAAATATGTTGAACGATTCAGCGTCACTTGTAGACTCCATAAGTGAAGTCATTTTCCATCGAGAAATCCGGAAAATAAAGATACTTATTGTGCTTCGATATTGTAGGTTATGTTGTCGTAGGTAATAGATAAAATAGCACAAGGTCGCACAAAACAATATCAGAGTCCTTTGGACATGCAATAGTCACACGAGGAAATAAATATTATAAATAAATAAATATTAGTCCATAAAACAGTCCAGAGTACGAATTATTGCATAAAAACAAAACAACACCATCGACAAAAAAGCGCGGAGTATTCTGTGATCTGTCAAAGTGACAAGGTAGTGTTGCACGACATCATTGTGATTGTGATTGGCTGGCGCACGGGCCTCACGGTTATAAATAATCGTTGATAATCTTATAAAATCTAGATTTAATGCCGGCTTCTATTGGAACATTTAGATACTTGTAAAATCGCAAAATAAACAATAAATTACTTTAGCATATATAATATTTATGGGCGTTTTTAAATGAGACAATTTTTTGTCATTGTTCTTTGCCGCTGGCTATATCAAGTAGTGTAGTGTAGTTAGATAGTAGGTACAGTAGGATCTTTTCGGTCTCTCTAACTACCCGTCTATGCCATACATGTTCGTATGACAACCAGGACGGCCCCCGTGCTCTCCGAGGCAATTTTTTTTCTTTTTAAATTCGCGGCCACACCTACGCTCATGACCGAGTGCCTCCGGTAAGCACTGAGAGAATTCCTAGTGGCGCCCGGCGGACTTTGGCCACCTGTGTGGCAGCTGCGTGGTGGTCGGGTGTTACCCCGCATCTTTGGGGTCGGGTATTATCCCGTGTCGATGAGTAAAGGCGGGCTGCCTTTCAAGTCTGCTTATGTAGGGACGGTGGGTTGCGTTTCGGCCTAAAAATCGAGTTTCGGTTGCAGTCTGTCAAATATAGCAGTAAGTACCTATACTTGTAAAAAGTACTAATAAAAAACTGGTGGAGCCAAAATTTGCAAGACATCGCGGACTCTGAGGAAAGACCGTCTACCTACAACGAGTTGTTACAACAAACAAACAACAAACACAAACTGTTCTTCCGTTGAAGACCTTGGCTGTCACGATAATATGAGGGCACCGCACGATCTCTGTAAAGGCTGCATACTTAGGAGGCAAACCAGAACTCCTTGGGACCTCGAAATGAGAGCCTGGCATGGCACCAGGATGCTCTAGAACGGAACCATAGGCTTGCATCTTGAGATCACGATGAGATCCTTCTCACTGAGACATACAATGTGGGGCTTGAGCACCCAAGATGGGAAACGTCACCATCTCGGCGGTGAGACCGATCATTGAGGAGTGGCTGCAGAGGCGACACGGTGACCTCACGTATCGCGCGTCTCAGATGATCACCGGGTATAGTGCTTCGGTGAGTATCTGTGGCGCGTTCACCGTGAGGTTACGACTCAGTGTAAACACTGTGAGGCTCTCGGCGAAGACACGGCGCCGCTTCACATAATTGTTGAAGTGTACCTTTAGAGCGCTTTTCTTGTCAAGCGTTTTCCAGCGGCCTGCACGCACGCTGGTGCTGGTAGCTATGGAGTAGTCGCGAACTGATTTCACGTTGACATCCATGACAGCAAACTCATCAGGAAAAGTGCCCTTATACAGTATACTGCCGTGCTCAGCGCAAAAGCGGTTATCTCAATGAAAATAAGTTTCGAGATAATTGGAGATTTGTAAAAATAGTTTTTTCTTCACTTTTAAGTAAATTGATTTTATTAGTTATTACATTGAATTTATTACATGTTACGAGCTGTTCCGGCGAACTTCGTATCGCGTTTTTTTTTCATAAGAATAGTCGTGACCAAGGGAAATAGGGACTATTAAAAGATTGGTGATAGACGGGTGAAAATTTAGGTGGTAGGTATGAATTTTTAAATACCACATTTCTATACACCGGGTGTTACGTAAGGGTTATATCAACCCGAAGCCAGCCCAATAAGCTGGTCGGCCAGAACCCGTTTCGATATGTGGCGACCGCCAGAGAAGAAAAAAAAAGTTCATAAAAAAAAACATTATAACCGAATAAAATACACACATGTTTAACAACACTAGAACTAAAATCAGCTGCTTCGGTCATCGACATCAAAACCACTAACAAAAACACATCGATATCACTTGCATGTGGTGCACCTGTCGAACCACGGACGAGGATCTGGGGAAACATAACTATGTGTTGGTCAAAATTTTATTTACATAAACAAAAATAATCCTTTAAGGACGCCCACACCGCCGCTACGCCCGCGCCACCGCCAAGGGCATGGTACATACGTACCACGCGCTCATTGTCTAGTTGTAGCTACGTCAAGCCGTAGCGTTGGGACACGTTTGTTTTGATTTGAAATATCTTTTTAAATTTTTTGATGAACTTTTTTTTTCTTCTTTGGCGGTCGCCATATATCGAAACGGGTTATGGTCGACCAGCTGATGATGATGGCTTCGGGTTGATATAACCCTTTCGTAACACTCTGTATAAAAAAGGAATCCCTATTTCCCTTGGTCACGACATCACGCGTGAACGGCTGGACCGATTTCGTTAATTGTTTTTTTGTTGAGTTTGTTATTATCAGAAGGTTCTTATGAAAAAAAAAAATCGTTACGAAGTTCGCCAGGACAGCTAGTTACTCGTATTAAAAAAAAATACAAAAAAAAAATGTTAGGGGTGAACAACCCTTATCACTTAGGGGTAAACAACCCTTATCACTTAGGGGTATGAATAATAGATAGTATATTCTCAGACCTACTGAATATGCATATAGCAAGCCGTTTCGGAGGAGTATGGTAGCTAACACTGTGACACGAGAATTTTATATATATTATATAAGATATTGTATCTTTAGTTACCAGAATATTTAAAATATCAATAATGTACATACCTGTGTGGTTATACTTTTTATTAAATTTATTCGGCCATTTTGGACATAACCCATTATAAATGTGCCCGGTGACGGCAATAGGCTCGCCCCCTAATTACACGCGACTAAAAATACTGGCAAATTGTGGGTGTGTCATGCACTTCTGCCTACCCCTTCGGGGATAATTTTCGTGAATTGAACTTAATTTCGCGTTAATATGTAATTTGCCGCTAATCGGCTTACAAAACTTACTTATCTTTTTAACGGTATTTAAATACCTATACGGGCTATTTTCGTCGGTAACGTGATCGATTTTGTATTCAGTTTGTGCCGGTTATTTTGCACATATACCTACGGGATGCCAGACGTTCGTTAGGCAATTGAAACCCGTCCACACGATTGAAATTCCTGTGTATTTTGACATTTGGGCCACAGCCCCGCAACACGCAACCAGATTCACTCACCGACGCGGGATAAAACCCGACTCAAACCCAGACAGAGGTAATACAGGTGGCCAAAGTCCGCCGCGCGCCACTGGAAATATCTCGTGGTGCGTACGAGAGATGCCCGGAGGCCTAGGAGTGGCCGCGGAAGGAAGGAAGAAAAAAGCTTAGTTTGGACTAAAGGACGTTGTGTGAGAATGTCCAAAATATTTACCTATTTATTGAGCGGAGCTCCTTATCAGGTGACTCAAATGCAACTCGATGTGAAATTGTTTCTCGACAACTACCAAACCGATTTTCATGATTTTTTCACAAAAAATCCAAGCATTCTCAGGAGCAGGTTTTGTTCGAGACCGAATTTTGATTTAGGACCCTCAAAAAAAGTTATTGACCAAAAATATGTTAACAACCGATTTTCATGATTTTTTCACTCAAAAAATCAAGCATTCTCAGGAACAGGTTTTGTTCGAGACCGAATTTTGATTTACGACCCTCAAAAAAAGTTATTGACCAAAAATATGACAATAGTCGCTTCGCTCAATTGCATGCTGCAGCGCAGTACCACGGCAGCGACCGCAGCGAGTAGTTTAATCTACATGCCCTCAGATTAAACCTTCTTTGTTGTTTGTTCATTTTCTAACTCCATCACTGCAACGGCTGAATAGCAAAATAATAATAAGAAAGTAACTGAAATATTACAAATTATGCCAAAGTTGATGTAAATTCATTGTTTATAACAATTCCGAGTTAATTCCGACAAAACGGGATGTGATCGTTTGGTTTTGTGACAGTGCCGAAGTCTTTTTGTTTAAAGAAGGAATTAATTAATATTTTCACAATGGATGGAATCATTTGTTACCGGTGGCTGACTGCTAATGATTAGAACTTGAGATCTTTCTTGAGGACGTTGAAATTTTACACAGTTACGGATTTCAGGTTGCATAAATTCGCATAGCTGAAAATTGGTGGAGGTCTTAACTAAATCATTATAAAACAAACATCAAAGTCCCCATTGATTCGACTTCTACTAAAAAAGCTACTCCAGGTCAAAGGTTAGGTTAGTAATTCTGAGAGAAAAAAAAGTGTAGGAATATTGTAGATAATTTAATAATCTGCAATTTTGTCATGAGCAATTTTTTGATAAAATTTACCACTTAAGAGAAAAATCCGAAAACCTTTAATAACTTTTTTAGCATTATGATAAAACTCACTTGTTTTTAGCACAAGTCGGATCGATGGGAACTTTTGATAGTTGATTCATATTGTGCTTAAGACCTCCACCAATTTCAGCTCTATGCGAATTTTTGCAAGCTTACCATTTTTTTCGTTAATTTTACTGTAGCTGACACCTTTGTATGTGAGTTCCGGGCTAGCGGCCACAGTTTTTATTCAATCTCCACCAAACTTGGCTCAAGTGTTCCTTAAGTTAATACATTTTTTTCGTCGCATGATTTTTGCCTTGCAAATAACGTTTTAATGTTTTTTCCGAGCTTAGATATTTAGAGAAGTTAAGTCTCATAGTGTATAAAGTGCAACTATTACAATAGGTGTAAGTACACACAAGTTAAATTTTTGTTTAAATGTTCAAGTAGGATTGAAAAAAAAAATAAACATGTAAGACACTTTAATAGGCCCTGTGCCTCTAAGTGTATACTAGCATGAGCTTCCTACTTGTAAATAGGTATATAAGTGTATTATTATTGTTTTCACACACACATAATCACGTCTATATCCTCGAAGGGGCAGGGAGAGGTGCATTATACACCCACAATTTGCCCGTATTTTTTGCCCCACGTAATAGGGGCCAAGCCTATTGCCGTCACCGAGCACATTTATAATGGGTTATGTCCAAAATAGCCGAATGAATTTAATAAAAAGTAGCAGCTATATTATAATCTTGAAGAAAAATTGAAACGTTGCCTTTCGATGAAATGTTGATCAAAGGCAACAAAATCTGCACGTAGCCAGCCGCTATTGCACAGCCAATTAAAGTCCTGGGCGTGTTGCACTTTAAATATTATTGTTTTCATGTGAATAAAGATATTAATATAAAAGAAAGTTTAACACATATTTGCGTTTATCATTGGGTGTGCGTTCGCGCAGCGGAATGTTGTTGAATTTAAAGATTTTAATTATGCAGATATTTAGTGTATGACGTCGTGTAAATGTGTATGGTAAAAAAAAATTTGTGCATGCAGCCATTGTGGAGAAATTCGCCAAAAACTGATTGCGCTGGGCGAACGTTGTCCTGGCGGAACTTTTTTAATCCATGGACTTAGAAGAAAAATAATGTGTCCAAAAATTTGTGTGTATTTGTGTGTAATTGTGTATGTATGAATAAAATTAGTGCATGCATAAACTTCGGAGAAATTTAAATTTCCGCTACGCGAACGTTTGGCCATTTGCTAGTTTTCATATAAAGCGCTTATATAGAGAGCTGTAGATTTTTACAGACGTTGTTTTGAATTTGTTTATATTTGTTTAAAAAACAGAATTACAAAAAATCGTAGGGTTTAAAAGATAAAAATATAAATGTAAAATACGCTTATTAGGTCTTAGTTCGTAAAGTATGCACTTTTGGGTCTAGTTTTTCACGTTTATACAAACCTTGTAAGTGTCTGCAACATCTTACCAAGTATCAATGATGTTCCGTTAGTAATTAATGAGTTATAGGACAATTTACCACGAATAGACCACTGTTTACAAAGCAGTCAAATATAACGACGTTTTAAAGGAATTGCATAGTAAAATGTATTCCAATAATTAGTGTATTAATTCAACTACTCACGTGCAAAATTTCATCTCATTAAATTCGGTAATTAAAGAGAAACAATTAAAATACTGACAAAGCACCGAAAAACTACATAACCCGACCAAGTTCGGATGGCTACAAAAAAGCGGCCGTGCAATATATTTAGGTAACATTCTAAAATTTACAGTATATTACCCGGTATTGAATTGGTACAGGTGAAAACACAATTGTTGTTTCGATATAATTTATAGGTCATTGTTCATTGTGTCATGTTGAGGTTATTTTCTGTATTTGCTATTCATTTAAGAATATTTTCTTGAAAATACATTTTTTATACCAACGTTTTAGTTTATAACACTTTTTAAATGTTGATTTATTTTTAGGTATATTAGGCAGACTCTCAAATCTAAACAACTTAATAGTCTGGTTATGTGATCCGTGATTTTAATTTTTATTGAAGTTCGAAATATTATACTTACCCTCATATTCATAATCGTTTATTAAACCTATTTTAGTTAAAACACATTTTAAGTCTATTGCTTTCTCTAACCAATGACATGAAAATTACAATGACAGAGTATGTTTAGCAAGCGTTTGTTAACGTTAAGTTTTTATGAACAAGGGACTAGTCATGACAAGCGCTTCAGCTGCGCTCCCGATACACTCAAAATACACGCGCCTGTGCGCGCACATGAGTTGTATGTGTATGCAAAGTTCTGCCTTTACTGGCTCGCGCGTATTTTGAACGCCCCGGGCACGCTTGTCATGACTAGTCCCTAAGAGGGTTAGAAATTTTTAGGTTATTTTCTGTATTTTCATTCATTCATTCATATGCTCACGGCTGTTGTCCCAGAAGGGGTAGGCGTGACATTTCTGTGACACCCACATTTTGCCAATTTTTGGGTTTCTACGTAACAGGTGGCGAGAAATGAATAATAAATACATAATTATTATACGTAATTACAGATATTTTTTGTACACGGATGTTTAATTAGAAAAGTACTTGTTAATTGAAGATTTATTTTTATCGTAGATAGTAGCGTTATTTTAAAAAAAATATTTTTCAATCAAGAAATGCTATTGTTTTAATTTTTCCTAACGCTTGTGTACGCAACTGTACCATATTAATAAATACTATACTGGAAGGTTAAGAACGTTACTTAGATATATGACACGGCCGCTTTTTTGTAGCCATCCGAACTTGGTCGGGTTATGTAGGTTTTCGGTGCTTTGTCAGTATTTTAATTGTTTCTCTTTGATTACTGAATTTAATGAGAAGAAATTTTGCACGTGAGTAGTTGAATTAATACACTAATTATTGGAATACATTTTACTATGCAATTCCTTTAAAACGTAGTGATATTTGAATGCTTTGTAAACAGTGGTCTATACATGGTAAATTGTCCTATAACTCATTAATTACTAACGAAACATCATTGATACTTGGTAAGATGTTGTAGACACTTACAAGGTTTGTGTAAACGTGAAAAACTAGACCTCAAAGTGCATACTTTACGAACTAAGACCTAATAAGCGTATTTTACGTTTATATTTTTATCTTTTGAACCCTACGATTTTTTCTTAATCTGTTTTTAAAAAAAATATAAACAAATTCAAAACAACGTATGTAAAAATCTACAGCTTTCTATATAAGCGCTTTATATGAAAACTAGCAAATGGCCAAACGTTCGCGTAGCGGAAACTTGAATTTCTCCGAAGTTTATGCATGCACTAATTTTATTCATACATACACAATTACACACAAATACACACAAATTTTTGGACACATTTTTTTTCTTCTAAGTCCATGGATTAAAAAAAGTTCCGCCGGGACAACAACAGGAATCAGTTTTTGGCGAATTTGTCCACAATGGCTGCATGCACAATTTTTTTTTTACCATACACAATTACACGACATCATACACTAAATATCTGCATAATTAAAATCTTTAAATTCAACAACATTCCGCTGCGCGAACGCACACTGGTTATCGACTGAAGTAGAACTACGACCGACTAGGCCTTACGATAGTATAGGTATTTTGTCTTAAGTTCATAATTTCAGTGGTTAATGGTACTGAGGCAGGCAAAGACAAATTACTTTATTTCTCCCCCACCTACTTGTTTATGGTATTCTTCTGCTTTCGTATTTTTTTTTTGTTTATAACTGTCCTCCCTATTTCCGTAACCACTTAACTGTCATCTGATTTCATTATTTTATTGTTTTTCTACCTCCATGTTTTTGATTTCTAGTCCCCAATTCCCACGAGAACACGTAACCGGGATAAAAAGTAGGCTATAACACTCAAGGCTAAGCTACATACCTATTAGTAAAATATTTTTTTGAATAATGTTCAATTCCTTCCATGATTACCTACTCCTACAAAGTCATCGAAATATGGCCTTTCGACCTTTCCTGCGTTAGGCATTACGCCATTCTATCATCCTACGCTCATGGGGTTCATACAACCACAACTGCTCTGCGCTAATTGGGTCCACAACTATCAACGTTTACTTACAATACGTCTTTAAAATATTTGTTGTTTTGTCTCTTCGCCAAATTATGGGCAGCCTAAAGTCTTTTGACTACCTCGGTGGCACAATGGTACTATGTACGGACTGCCACACTCGAGGTCTCGGGTTCGATTCCCGGGTCTGGTGGATAATGTATAATTCTCTTTAGAATTTTACCCAGATAATTATCCCAGAGTCTGGAACTTGTGCCCGGTAAATGGCAATAGGCTCGCCCCCTATTACATGGGACCTAACATAGCTGGCGAGATGTGGGAGTGTTTGCACACCTCTGCCTACCCCTTCGGAGAAAAAGGCGTGATGCTATGTTATGTTATGTTATGTTAAAGTCTTTTGACCATACCGCCTTATGTCTTGCATAGCTTCTTTCTGTTAGGTATATAGTATTGTGATTATAATACTAGGTATGCAATGCATGCTGCTAATTACATATCAGAATCAGAATCGAACACTTAAATTAATTAAAAGATGAAAAAACGCAATATTTTCATAGTTGACGCGCGTGTTTCCACGGCAACCATTTAATCATCTGGTTTTTCGGTGATTATTTCTCAGTGGTCAGCTCTATTTTCATGATTTCAGAGAAATGCACTCCCGGGTATGATATGCTGGTCGACAGCAAGCCAAATTTGGTCAAAATCGGTCGAGCCGTTTCGGAAGAGTTGGCACACAAACGATTTACATTTGTCGCCTAAGATTGAACTCCGCTCAATTAGTCTAGACAAAAAAGAAATTGTGTATAGAGGTCCCATTAAGACCTACGTACAAGCTGTGGTTGGCCTGCAAGTAGTGCACCTGCCGATCAGCAGACGATTAAAAGTTACTCGGATAACCGTGTAACTTTTAAGTTTCAAAGCCTCACTAGTAGCACACAGTAAAGCTGTAAAGCTTTACTGTGTGCTACATAGCGGTCGCCCGCGACTTTGATAATTTGGAATTTTTCCCGTTCCCGTCGCCTGTAATTAGTATTGTTCCCGTCGCGTCACCTGTGATTACATCTAGCTTCGCAAATAAATATTTTAGAATGAATTTGTTTTCCATAAAATATGTTATAGTGTCTTAAACTTAAAAGAAATATGCTACCGCGCACTTTTTTTTTAGAACTGCTTAAAGACGACCAATTCTTTAGTACATTATTAACCGTTTGGCCAAATAAATACGCACACTGATGATCAGTAGTGATGGCATTGATGAAGGTCGAGAGTAAAAGAAGAGAAAGAATACCGCCTTGAGGCACACCAGAGTCGAGATTACACCAAGTGCGGACTGACTGCTGGCGACCCCGAAGATAAGAGGAGAACCATTGCAATACGTCAAACGAGAACCAGTGCGCTGAAGAATAGCTATCAGAATATACTTGGTCGTTTGCTCGTAGTTGCGCCATTAGACACTTAATACGTAATGTTTTTCTTTTAATGGTAGATATATTCCAATTTCAGAGTAATCGACACAGCTACAAGGTTTTTTGAACTAATCGAATTAAATACAACTTAATGAGAGCTTGATAGTTTAATATTTGAATATTACGCATAGATTAACTCTCTTGGTGAAATGATAAGGTACCAGAGTTCCATGTTATGTACTACTCAGTAAATACAGTAAGAACCAAGAAGGCTTAAGGTACGTACCTACTAATTCTGCGTTTAAAAATTTCCAAACAAACATTTTGATAAATATTTTCTAATTTAATATTCAAGGTGTCATCTAGTTCTAATTTAAGATATGTCACTTTTACGTGCTTAATAGAAACATCATTGGTTAGCCGATTAAATACTTTTGTATATTTCATCCATTCTCTCTTAGTGACCACGGTAATGTAAATTCCCTTTCACCTAAAATTTATTTTTACTTTCCTGGCATAAAGTAATTGTGTATCGACAATTTTCAGATTAAAATGCACGGAAAATACTTGATCATCCTTTTTCTAGCAGCCCTGGTGAACAGCCAAATACGTATCAAAATAAACATAGGTAACGATGAAAATTCTGTTAAATTAGAAGGTATGGAGAGAGAGCTTATATCTTATAAAGAACGGAGTTCGTTTAAGCTTGATGAGAAATCATTAAAACAAGCTACAAAAGAATATAGAGGAAAAGCTTGCACAGATGTGTATGTAAAACCACCAACTGGAGGTACCGATCTGTATGCACAATATGATTGGCGGCCTATCTATAGGGTTACTAAGCCAGTAAAAGCTGAAATTGTGGGTATTAAATCAAAGCCTACCACTGTCAATACTGCAGAATATGTTAATAATCTTCAGAATGTAAATGTTAAATATACGATGTCCGTGACACAGCAGGTAGATGAAACTATTGAACATAGTTGGAGCAACGGTGGTGAGCTAAGTATTGGGACAACGAGAGAATTCTCAGTTACCGTTGGAGTAGGCAGTGCGGGTGGTTCACTCTCGTTGAACTACGCAGCAAATTGGAATGAGGCGACTACTCAGAGTAGAACCATCACTCTTGGTACTACTACAGGAGCAGAAGTAGAACTGCCTCCTGGTTCAAATGTGCAGGCAATTCTTACTGCAACAAAAGGTACAATGGATATTAAAGTCGAATATTTATCTTACGTGGAAGGAGACATAGTATGTAACTACAACCCACCGTACGAAGGACATCATTATAATTCGTTTGACATTATAAATGTACAAAATAAGGCATCATTGCCATCGTATGCATTTACTATAGAGACATTACATATTGGTTTCTACACTACTGCAAGAATAGTGTTGAGAAATCTTACAAGTGGTAAAGACTTTGGAGAGGAAAATGCTGGTATGCTAAAAATTGGTAAGCAGACCACGTTCTACGGCTAATCTGTAGCGTGAAGAAATAAAATAAAAAATAAAATAAAATTCAAACTTTGACAATTGTCCAAATTGTATCTAAGAATTAATTCACAAGAAAACTATCAGTAATGTATTTGTGTTCCAGTATTTACCAACGTTAATAAATATTTTGACCATTACGTGAGTAACTATTATTGAAATCAATTAGCCATTCCTAATATTTGCAAAAATATTGCAATTAAGACATATAAATCATACCTGTTTCCTCAAAAACATATGCAGAGGCATCTTCTATACTACGAGTATAATAAAAGAGTAGAAAATGTGTATCTGTACATTTGACAAAATTAACTAAAATTGAGTAGACTGGTCATTCAGCACGCTGTCTTACGCGTCACCGCGCCAGATTCGCGTGTTCCCATGCTATCCCACGCGTACGACGCTGTCACACACGTTTAAAGTGTCATAGCGCGTAGATAATGTAAACGTCAGACGTCAGACGTTTCACACGTCTCGTGGCATACGTCGTATGTGAAGGACCAATGTGTTTCAAGATTTTTCTGTTTATAAACTACATTTTATTAGGTGGGAGGAAACTAAGGGATTCAAGAGAAATCTCAACCTTACTGCAAGTGGTGCACCTGCCGATCAACGGACGAGGCTCCGACGAGGCCTACTACGAATGATTTCGGTGACGGTTGGATATAATAACATCGAAACATAGGGATCCTATCACAAGGACTGCTTCGGTGGCGTGGTTGGTAGTGCATCCGCCTTCGACACCGGAGTCTCGGGTTCGATTCCCGGTCGTGACAAACTTTGTGTGATGACTCATACGTTTGTACCGAAGTCTGGGTGTTTCCTATGTATAATATGTATATATTTAAAAAAAATGTACATAAGTATTTATATCAGTTTATCTAGTACCTACTCATATCACAAGCTCTGCTTAGTTTGAGACTACATGGCGTTGCGTGAATTGTCCTAACATATTTAAAAAAAAAAAATCAGAAAGGTCAATAAGGCTCAACCATTTATACTGTCGATTGACGGCACTTGGTGGAATCTGCTACACATATTGCACAAAAACACATACTTTTCCACTGGGGATGGGGCGGTAAAAAATACCGTTAGCTTTGGCGTAACCATTGCAGGGGGTTCCACCTCTTTGACCTACACAGGAAATTGGAATGAGGATACTACTGAAAGTAGAACCTTCACTATTGGCACTACTGGTGATTTAGACTACGAACTTGAGCCTGGTGAACACGTAGAGTTAATACTTGCTGCAACAAAAGGAACAATGGATATTGATATCGAATATTTATCTTACCTAGAAGGAGACGTAGTATGTTACTACGACCCACCGTACGCAGGACATCATTTTTATTCGTTTGATAGTTATTATATACTAAGTGAGGCATCTGTACCTTACTATAAATTTACTACAGAGAAAATACATATTGGATTCTATACTACTTCGAGAATAGAAGTTAGGAATCTCACGAATGGTAAAACGATAGCTGAGGAAACTGGAAGTGTCCTGAAAGTTGGTAAGCAGACCACGGTCTACGGCTAAGCAATGCCTGAAGCATACAAATCAATCAGTAATTTATACGTATTCCAACATATCCTAATTTTTTTTTAAATTTTGCTGTGGATTTAATTTTCTGGCAATATAATAATAGCTTTATATATTAAGGAAGATGATGAGTAACTTGGAACTTGTATGCATGTATGTTTGTGTTCATGTAGGATAATAATAAAATACGCCCACCTAATCTAATTAAATAGGTAGAAACTGAAATCTTCGCAATATATTTCCTAATACATATTTAACAATAACATAAAAATAATCAAAATTCAAAATTTTGTAAACTCCACAATGCGTTAAAAAGTAGGTAATTGAAAAAGGATAAAATAATTTAAAACAACAATTTAAAACACAACTGAAAATTGCATCAAAATCGAAAAAGTAGTTTTGGAGAAAAATGGCGACATTGATTATCACAAAAAAATGACGCTGTACCGCCCCCTGGTGCGTGGTCACCGTAACACCTACCTAAGAACATGCACCTATCAAACCTGAAAACTGCATCAAAATCGAGTTGGCGCTTAGAAGCTCTTGCTTTCGCAAGAGCAAGCCCTTTCATTTGATCCCCATATTGTAGAAGTGCATTAAATATAATTAGTCTGCCATCTTTTACGAGCCGCCATGTTGGATTTAGGACGACGTCACAAGGTTAACCATGTATCCATGTATCCAATCCAAATGTGAATACAAAATTTCAGCCCAATCGGTTAAGGAAATCTGATTCAAAATTGAGTTGCAAGATTCCACCCGAACAAACATAATTACATAACAAAAATTACAAGTTAAATAAAAGCTCGTAAATTGAGCTTAACTCTGTTGATTGGTGTAGTATTTTGGACTCACCCGACGTAGATCACTGTACTGACACCGTTTACGCTACTTTGTTCGAAATAATAAGTAAACATTGTAACGAAGATGAGATCCTCCCCTACACACTAGGGTAGTTTCCACTGAATAATCCTACTAATATTATAAATGCGAAAGGTTGTAAGTATGGATGTTTGTTACTCTAACACGTAAAAACTACTGAACGGATTTTGATGAAACTTTACAATAATATAGCTTATACATCAGAATAACACATAGGCTACAATTTATAAAGATACGGCGACGGGAACAATAATCACGCGGACGAAGTCGCGGGCGACCACTAGTATTAAATAAAAACACTTAGGACGATTTTATACATATAATGTTTGAGATAACGAATTACTACTATACAATTGGCATCGCATTGCTTGTTGCAACCCAAGGGAATTATGCCAACATAACTTCTATTTTGACGCAGGACCATAGAACAACAGAAAGTACCAGCTCTACGTAATATGAGAGCAGTGATGCACGCTTCACACAGTTAGAAGCAGCCCACCGCTTTACTAGGTGTTTTCACCAGCGGTCCCTTTTGGCATGGGGCTATAAATACACTTTCACACAATCTCTGGCCACGAGAGAGGTGAAAGGCGCTTAGACACAAATTATAATAAGTTCAGATTTAAATTAGTATTAATACAAGTGAGATTCAGCTTTTTCTAGGTCAGCCGTTGACAACGGCACGCAACAGCAGCAACTCAGGACTGTAGCCGCTCATACGGTATCAACTACTCCGTGGAATCAAGCTTCTTAACACACGCGCAACTACTGTACTTATTAGCTTGTGCTAACACTAAACGGTTATACACGCTGATTTTATCACCGTCAGCAGTCGAAAGAGTTCACTCTCGGAATAATATTTGGATTCCTTTTTTAACATCTAAATTACTGTACTGATAATAATAAAAAAAATAGTCATTTCTGTAATTCTTCTCACTCGATCAAGTTTAACATTAGTAGCAGTACGATATTTCATTGATGAATTGACGCGGACGGTTCGTTCTAAAATCTTTTCGACTTAATTCCATTTTCGTTGCATACGTAGAACTTTGATGTGTGATAAAAAACAATTGACAAATGATTTCCCGTCAATTGTTTTTATTTATTACTAAGAAGGTGGCAACGTTTAAAAAAATATAAGATTCGAAATTCAAATAGTTCCGATTAGCTAGAAGTGCAAAACTTTTAGTGTGACTTTTAATATGCCATACATCGCCCCGGGGCCGATGGTGCAGCTGCTGAACCCCTAACGCAACCCGGCCTGGGCTAGCTTACTTGGGGGGCTTTAGCACAACTGCACAGTGGTACCCCCCGGACCAACACGGTTGTACCACCTGGTACCCACGTAGGGGCCGAAGCCACTCCATAGGTACCGTAAATTAACGAGCCTCGTCCGTTGATTAACAGATGCGCCACTAACAGGTGAGGTCGCTGGGGCCCTAAAGATGTTGGTAGAGCCCCTATGCACCCCTTCCTTCCCTTACCCACTCTTCAGAATGCAATATTACCGATGAAGGACAATCTAGAAATTCTCGACATAAACGTTCGTCGAGAGCTCAATAATAAAAACTATATAGAGTGATGTATTGGGCTAGCTTTGCGGAAACTAAGAATACTGAATAAGGTAAAACGATTCCTTACACCGCACCATAGGTGTCTGCTGTACAAGACGCGCCCCTGTGTCGAGTAGGTTTTGCTCTCACCTTTCGGACGGTTCCGCGAAGTACTTGCTAGACGCACTCGACGCTATGCAGGGACGGGTTATTCAGATTATAGATTGTCAACAAGAAGCCTTGAACCGCTTGTGCAGCTCCGAACATCCATGGCCACATTCTATCGCATTTACCACGGCTAGTGTTCTGAAGAGCTCTTTAACCTAATCCTACCCTCTCCTTTTTGACCCCCTACTATACTTGCTGGGCAGAGATGCCAGCCGTATACAGTATATAGAATCTTCGCCAGAACTGAGCGTTTCAAGATATCGTTCCTCTGTAGAACGATCGAGTACTGGAACGCCCTGATTGAGAGTATTTTGAAAAGCAATAAACATAATATTTTGGGTTTAACATGTTGTTTTTTTAAGTTACGCAAAATTTATAGTGTGGCATGTATATGCGTCGCACGATACGTGAGGTCACCATGCCGCCTCTGCAGCCACTCGTCCATAATCGGTCTCACCGCCGCGATGACGGTGGTTCCCCACATTGGTTGCTCAAGTCGCACCCTCCAAGTCTCCATGAGATCCTGGCAGAGTTGGGACCGCTGGTCCTCGATTTGTCGAGTGGCAGGCCTGTGGTCCCTCTCCAGCGCCTCTTTGTGCCATTGAAACAATGACGCAAGGGCTCTCGCTTCCAGGTCATATTGCTATGTCACGTAACCTCGTCCGTAAATCAGCAGGTGCGCCACTAGCAGGTGAGGTTACTGGGTCCCTAAAGATATTGGAGAGGTCCTTTGCACCCTAGTCTAGTATTTTCGAAACATAGAGATCCCTTGTGTCATTGTGGGTACTCGTAGTGGGTCTGGGTGTGAATACCCTGTGGCTGGAGATCATACTTCAAGCCATGGTCTCCAGCGGGAGTGGGTGAAACGGAGCCATGTCCGTCTGCGAGAAGGTCATGCTCGCGAAGGAGGTGGCCGAGAGGGAGAGGGAGCGTTCCCTCCCCGCTGAGTTCCGAAGTCAGCGGCTACGGCGCCGCAGACAAATTTACACCCAAGACCATCGTATTGGGGCTAATCGTCCGAGCCAAGACTGATCCTCGGACTTTTCGTCTGAATTCAGGTTTTTTTTTTTTTTTTTTTTTTTTACTTGGTCGGTGATGCATTTACGCACTTCACCGTCTCGCTGCGGGGGGAGCGAAACGGCTTCCGGCCGGAGGATGGAAAACCCATCCATGGTGTTTCTCCTTCGCCTTAGCCAGGCCTCCGGATAGGCAGAAACTGCTAAGCGACGGCGGCCCGGCAAAGGGGCGCTCGTTTAAGCTCAACATAGGGGGGGGGGCTTGGCCCCCCCAAACAACATAGAAGCGACGCCCCCGAAACACATACTCCCACTCCCGTTCCCGCGAAGGAGGCGACGGCGGCCCAACATTCTTCGCTGCCGGCCATAGAAAGAATGATGGCCGGCAGTGAACCTACACTGCGGATGACGCCCGCGAGGGCCAACCTCTGCGTGTCCCAGGCGGTGCACACGACGAGCGTATGCTCCGCCGCATCTACGGCGCCGCCTGCGCAATGATGACAATCGGGCTCCGACAGGATCCCCACCACTTCCCACAGGAATTTGGCAAAACAGCCGTGACCCGTGAGAAGTTGGGTGAGAAAGTAGGTCGGAGCCCCTTGCGCATGCTCCACCCACTGGCGGAGCACGGGACCGATGGCTCCCACGAGCACCCGGCTCGCGGTGGGAGCCGCACATCTCAAGGCCCATTGCCGGTTCAGATCGTCACGAGCCTTCTGTCTCCAGCGATCGACCTGCTCCGGCAACGGGCGACCTCCTAGTTGTCGCAACAGGGCGCCCTCCTCGTAGACCCTCTTAAGGACCCCTGCTTCGAGATCCCACGGGGGAATTCGTGCCGGGGCACGTCTGAATTCTGGTTAGGTTAGGTTAGGTTAGGTTGCCTCATACGTTTTACGAATGAGGCAACTCGTCCGAGGATCAGTCTTGGCTCGGACGATTAGCCCTCGACCTCCATAATCGGGGTCTGAGGACGGTGAGATAGTCACCCGCCATCCTTACAGAAGCAGGCTAAGAGGTCCCACAGCATGCAACCAGATTCTTAACTCAAGCCCAACGACGCAGCATAAAACCCAACACAGGTGGCCAAAGTCCGCCGGGCGCCACTGGATATTCTCTATGTACTACCGGAGGCGCTCGGCAATGAACGTGGGAGCAGCCACGGCCATTACAAAAAAATAAACTTGCCTATACGGGGCCCTACCAACGACTGCGAAATGTATTCGCACGTATATTCATGCGTATCTATAATGTCACCGTCAGATTGTATAGTCAAACCAAACTGAAAACATGTATTAGTGGGACTGCTACAGTTAACAGTTCTGATCCCAAGGTATAATATAAATATATTGTCGAGCTAGGTGTCAAAAGGTTTACTATGCTTTTGTAGACTTAGAGAAGGCCTATGATGGAGTGGTGAGGAGTGAATTGTAGTCAGCGCTGTCCATATATGGAGTAAGCAGCAATCTGAAACGAGTAGTGCAATCACTTTATGAGGGTTCCAGTGCTTGTGTCCGCATAAACGGGACTTACACGGACTGGTTTGGTATCGAACGAGGTGTCAGGGAGGGCTGTGTAGCGTCACCAATACTGTTTAATCTGCGAGTGCGAAGCGAGTGTGTGTGGTTTAAGAATGGATGAATTGACCATCAAGTGCCTCTTATATGCTGATGACCAGGTAATACTTGCGTCGTCGGCGGAGGAATTGCAGGTCTGTGATAGTTGATATTATGAATGAGTCTTTGAAAAGGAAAGAAACGAAAGTGAACGTAAATAAGACAAAAGTAATGGTATTTGAACGAGACGAAAATATGTCGAACTGCGATTGTTATTGAAGGAGAAAGAGTGGACCAAGTGTAAAAGTTTGTGTATGGTTCAAGTTTACAAAGAAAGATGTGACGATGACATTGGAAATGAGAAGTTTGAGAAGTATGACTGGGGTGACATTGGTTGGTAAAGTAAGGAACAGCGTGATACGAGAACGTTGTCATGTGTCAGAAGATATAAGTAAGATAGAAAAAGGGACGCTTAGAGGGTTGGGGCACGTAGAAAGAATGGAGGAAAGAAGCTTAACGGAATAGATACATAAAGCGGGTGTGAATGAACAGACAGGTAAGGGTCGACCTAGGCGAACGTACTTCGACCAAATTGGAGATGTTTCGACCAAAGGTCAGGTCAAGAGTACCCATAACCGGAGAGTGTGCATGAAGATAGTTATGAAAGTGGAAGAAGCGAAAGAAGTATTCCAAGATCATAGCAAGTGGAATTCCATAGTCTCTGCCTACCCCCATTGGAAAGAGGCGTGACAATATGTATGTATGTATGTATGTATGTATGTATGTATGTATGTATGTATGTATGTATGTATGCATGTATGTAGGTGTCAATCAGCATTCAAACACACACCCACCCGGAGAAACACATACACTTACACACCTACACACAGGCATACAAATTTCTTTGTACGCCTGTGTGTTACTGCTAACTGCTAACTGTAGCGACCTACCTTCATAAAAGGAGGAGGTTTTCAATTCGTTCGTATTTTCGTTTTGCGTTTTTTATGTATATTTTTTCTTCTTCATTTCAAAAGGTTTTTTAGAAAATTTCTTTCTTCATTTCAAAAGATTCACTTTTCAAGGGTTCACAGGTGGTCCCAATTAAATTATTGAAATCGATAGAGGAGTTTTTATATTGTATGCAATTGCTTATGTACCATTATAATTAAAGTAAAATTATTTGAAAATACTTATTTTATTGTAGCTGACTAGTAATACCTAATTTCATATATTTTTTTGTATTTTGGCAACATTATTGGGTTTATGTAAGACCTAATAATGTTGTTTGTGTCCAATTTTCAGACGGGTTCGATTATTGGGTCGTTTACCCTAGTATTATATATCTACCATCTTGACATTTTATAATGTATTTTTTTGCTTGAAAGATTTACCGTTTTACGTTCACCTACCTTCCTCTCGCTGGAGACCATGCTGCGAGCCATGGTCTCTAGCGGGTGCCAGTGGAACGGGGCCGTTTCCTTCTGCGAGCAGGTTATGCTCGTGAAGGAGGCGGCAGGGTGAGGGAGCGGACCCTTCCTGCTACGTTCTGAAGCGTGTGGCGGGGACGCCGCTGACGTGAATACGCGCAGGACCATCGACTTCCGTGATCGGGCCTGAGGACGACGGACTAGCAATTCACCGTCCATACAGAAGCAGGCTAGAAGGACTGCGTGCTGTTGGGACTCACCCCACGCACATCTTCACTCACTGACGCGGGATAAACCCCGGCCCTAAAGATGCGGGATGAAACCGGACAAAACCCCGAAGAGGCCACACAGGTGGCCAAAGTCTGCCGGGCGCCACTGGAAATGCCCTGGGACTTCACCAGAGGCGCTCGGCAATGGACGTAGGAGCGGCCGGGGCCTTGGGCCGTAGAACTTTAAAAAAAAAGTTCACATATCAAATTTTCTATGTGTAGGTATGTACCTACAGTATTCCAAGGGTATATTCAAGGTATTTCTAGGTACATAGGCAGACTATGTACATAAAGATAGTGAAATAAAACCTTTTATGCTACTAACTTTACTTATTATTTTGGTTGTTTTAACTTGGGTACCTACCTACTAAGAAATTAGAAGACCTAAATGATTTCATACCAATTCACCATAATTTCAAGTACCAAGTATTTGTATTTAGAAGACACTATAAGGAAGTCCCTACTTTGTATTGATATGTATGCATTTTAGGTGAGCTACTTTTATTTGATGTAGACCTATTTCTAGCCCACTGACAAGCTAATCTGCCCTATACTACATATAATCCTTTATAATAATATGATACATACAAACGTGTAACGAGAAAACTACTGGACCGATTTGCTTCAGGTTTGTTTTAAATTATTGCACAATAGGCTCGCCCCCTATTACATGGGACCTAACATAGCTGGCGAGATGTGGGTGTGTTTGCACACCTCTGCCTACCCCTTCGGGAAAAAGGCGTGATGCTATGTTATGTTGTTTTAAATTAACTGTGACACCCATGGCTTGTTCTAAAAAATACAAAACTTACAAAAAATGAATGAAAAAAAAATGAAAAAAATGAAACGGGATTTTCACTAGTGTTTATAATATTATACCTAATCAAAATGCAAAGAACGGCAGCTTGATGCGACGTTGTCTAATAAAGTTGTACTCGCTCTGTCCCCGTCGCACACTCCCCGCGCGCCGCCTCTATCCCTCCGAATATTCACGCGATTCGTTACGAAATCTGAATTTTCGCTGACCGCCTAACCCCTCAAGAATTTAAAAGTATTACTAAGTTTAAAACAGACTGAAAAGGATAAATAACAGTACCATATAATAAAAAAGACATATTTGCATTATTTAAGTAAATGTCGTTTAATGTGAAACTTCTAGAATGCACTTTTGCTGCACAAACGACACAGAGCAATGAACATACCAGAGAATAGATTAGGTATTGAAAGTGATCGAGATACCCTATATGATAATTATTGTAGATACGAAATTCATTTACGTAAAATGTTAATATGTTAAACAGATGTTTTGTAGGGTTTGATTTTTGATAAATCCTCTTCCGATCGCACAGCGACCCTCTCCGTGTCTTCAGCGCGAACAAGTACGACACCATTTTTGATCCATACAAACCGATATCCATTTTGTTTCGCAATATCCTTTGTTTGGCGAAATAATTTTTTGGTTTGTAATGTCAAATGTTCATTTATGTACACATGCTGTGAGTTGCCGCTGATTTGCAGTTCTTCAGACGTTATACCTTTCCTGATGCGGACAGCAGCGACCAAGGTATCTCGTAGTATTTGGCTAGATAGCTTCACAACTATGTTTCTAGGTTTTGTAGACTTAGGATTCATGAGTGGTACTCGATGCAAAGTAATAATATCACGTGGAGATATAGGTAGCTTTACGGTAGTCGCAAGACGCCGCTCAGGCAAGTTGCTTATCTCGATGTTGCAGCCACGGGATCTTTGTTCAGCTGCTTCCAACTTCAGCTCAAGAGCAGTTCCACTGCATCCGGAGGGCACGAGGACTTCTCTTCAAGTTTCGAGACTCTGGCAAGTAGTTCCTTCGTTCTACGGTCCATGTCGTCATACTGAAGAACTTTATAGAAGTTTTCACACCTTCGAATTCGGAGAGCAGGATAGAAAACTTTTTATCTTGTTTTGTCAGAAAAGACTCGAACATAGACTTCATGCCCGCATAGAATTTCTCAAACTCCTCAGGGTGTTTTATTTTTCGATGCGTAATATACACCGGGGGGATTCCTTATCCAAAAGATAACCATCCATGCTCGATTCGGATGACTGGGCCGGGTCCTCAACCCCGCATTTACAATCGAAAGTACGGTTCATACTAGCAATTTAAAAAATTAAACTTAAGTCCTAATGTTTCTGTTCACTACACTACTCTGTGCACAATAGAAGTAGAACCGGTCAAGTCCCTACTAGCACAATCGCACTGGTTAACGTTGAACTAATAGCGAGAACGAGACCACCGATGTCAACTGCGGCGCACGAATGAATCTATATAACTATAAATTAATTTCGGAAATTACTGATTACTTTTTTTTCCCGCACATAATTGTCTATATCATAGGCCGTCACATGCATAAACACCTTTTATGTACAGTCAGCTTCAGAGAAAAGGAACCCCCCTTGATAATGACATGAAAGCATTAAAGTTTTTTGAATTATTGTGTATATTGCATGTTGGTCTAGTGGTTATGACCGCTGCTTTGTGGACACGGCAACCGAGGTTCAAATCCTCGGACACAAGTTCTTTTTTTATTCATATAATTATTTTTTTATTTTCTTAAGCACTTTTTTTAATATTTAAGGAATCAAATTTTATAGTAGGTATGAGGTTTGTAAGAAAAGATAGGCTTATTGCATAAACAATATTAATTTATTTCTCGAATTACATTTCTAGGTGTTTTTCTTTCCTCTTTCCATTCCTGGTTGAGTATACAGTTTTTCTATCTGAGTTAAATTGGGGTTACTCATTTTTAAATTTTACCTGACCTAAATTTATTGACAAAATACAAATACGTGATGCGATCGTTCGCCTTTTTTTGCATGTTCATATTAATTTGTAATTTTCTGATATTTTTCATCTTTCGGCTCAATTGTATACCAAGATAAATTTACTCACAAAAAAATACCACATTAATTTATGTGCTGTTTGAGGATACGAACTCGCATCTCCAGCGCCTGCCGATCACCTAGGCCGTGCCTTATACCACTAGGCTATCGGTTCACTTGATAATAATGGCGAAAATATGAATAGCATTACTCCTTTTATCGAACAAAGTTGATTACGGTGTAATTATCTAGACCTTAAGGTTTAAATTTCTACTTCCACCATATGTGATAATAACATATACAAATAACTGCTCTATAGACTAAAAGATAAGGTTGAAATTAGTATAGATTTCTCGTTTAGTTCAATAGATTACGCTTGATACAGCTTGTTGCACTACCGTCATGTTTTACTTCAAAAACTTATCTGCAATTAGAATACTTCTTTGCCTTATTTACTAAACTGTGATTGAAGGTAACTTTATAATTCGTGGTAATTTGCATTGGTGTTAATCCTCCTCGTAATATTATTCAATTTATTAAGTTTTTGATCAGTTTTTTGAGTAAATTGAAAGTATGGTTCGATTAACAACATTTTTGAAAGCTAAAATTATTGTTCTCTGGGAGCAAGAACGAAGCATAAAGAAAATAGCACGAGATATGGGCATAACGGTAAGAATTACGATAAAAATATATTATATACCTATTTATTGCTTAATCATGTTACATTTTCATTTACAAGTTAGTTTTTTGGAATTTCTTTTATTTATTATCATTTTCATTACAGAGAAATACAGTGCGTAGATGGATTCAAAGGTATCAAGCGACGGGTGATATAAAATGTGAACGCCAAGGACCTCGCCCAGTTGCTTACACTGATGAATCAGAGCGGCACCGTGATATTGTGGAACTTCACTCAGTGGCACCCTTCAAAACTACGCGCTCAAGTGCTGAAACTTTTGGAGTGTCGCTGAGTACTGTTCGACGACATCTACACGCTGCGAATATCCATAATTATAAGCCAGCCAGAAAGATTCAACTTACTGACGATCATCGCACCAACCGAGTAAATTTTGCTACTCGTTATTTAAATTTCGACTGGGAAAACGAAATTGTTATATTTACCGACGAAAAATGCTTCAAATCAGATAGGGATTAAAAATTTTATCGAGAAGAAGTGGCCAACGGTTTAACCCTAAAAACGTATTAGACTTGAGAACAAGCGGGCGGTTAACATTAGGTAAGTAAATGATTAATGAAATTAATGAATCTAAACAAGGATACGCTGAAAAAAATTATGAAATCAAGGAACTCTTATGCCAAGTTTCGTGAGGATTGGATAAAAACTGTGGCTGCTAGCCCCGAACACACATACAGACTGTCTGTCTGACAGACGGACGAAAGCAAAATTGTCCAATCTCGAAATGTAGACGCTACGCTCGCTCTTTCAAATATGAATAGATTTCTAAAGCCAGATAATATAAAAATTTACTCCTCATGCGGTCAAAGCAATGCCTCTCAATGGCCACATTGGACAAAAGCATTCGAACATTTTCTTAAGAGTTACAGTCAAAGGGGACAATGCTCACTGTTGCTCAAAAATTAAAGTTGTTGGTAAATCACATCTCGGCAAGTGTCTATGATTGTATACAAGAATGTACTATATACAATTCAGCTATAGATACACTAACAGGAGTACCTCCTTTTTCCATGATCATAGTAAAATTTTAATACTTACCCATTTGTATGCAGGTGATACGCACACTGAAGATCAGTTAGTGATGGCATTGATGAAGGTCGAGGATAAAAGAGGAGAAAGAATACCGCCTTGAGGTACACCAGAGTCGAGATTACATCAAGCTGACGACTTGTCATCGGTGCGAACTGACTGCTGGCGACCCCGAGGATAAGAGGAGAATCATTGCAATACGTCAGACGAGAACCTGTGCGCTGAAGGATAGCGTCCTACCGTATTTACCACGGTAAGTTTTCTGAAGAGCTCTTCAACCTGATCCCACCCTCTCCCTTCCGATCCCGTACAACGCGTGCCGGGCAGAGATGCCACTCTCATACTGTGTAAATCGTCTTCGCGAGAACCAAGCGTTTTAAACGTTCGTTTCTCTGCCGAACGATGGTGGCTTGGAACGCCCTGCCTGCGCACGTGTTTCCTCCCACATATAACCCTAGGTTCTTTAAGCGAAGCGTGAAGAGGCACATTACTAGGTCGTCAAGTTGAGGGCCACTCTCTTCAGTATTTCTGTGTACTATGAGAGTCGCCCACAATCGCCAGACGTCGCCACAGCTTACCATCAGGCGGGTGGCGTCAATTTGGCGACCTAAATATTAAAAAAATATATAAAAAAAAGCTATCAGAATATCGAAACTTTGTTGTTTGCTCGTATTTGCGCCATTAGACGCTTACCACGTAATGTTTTTTTTTTCATGGTAGGTATACCTTCCAAATTTCAGAGTAATCGACACAGCTTCAAGGTTTTTTGAACTAATCGAAATAAATACAACTTAATGAGAACTTGATAGTTTAATATTTGAATATGACGCATAGATTTGCAAGTATTAACAGGCTAAAGACTCTCTTGGTGAATTGATAAGGTAACAGAGTTCCATGTTATGTACTACTCAATAAATACAGTAAGATCTAAGCAGGCTTAAGGTACGTACCTACAAATTCTGCATTTAAAAATTTTGCAAACTTAAATTTTGATAAATATATACTAACTTAATATTCAATGTGTCATCTAGTTCTAATTTAAGATATTATGGCGCTTTAACGTGCTTCATAGAAACATCATTGGTTGGCCGGTTAAATTCTTTGGAATATTTCATCCGTTCTCTTTTAGTGACCACGGCAATATAAATTCCCTTTCATTATGAAAAATCTCACTTGTACATATTCCACAAATATTTTATTTGATACACCTAACCGGTTTCGCCGTATGGCATCATCAGAGGTTCTTCACCCTTCTGCGTGTGAACCAGAGCCGCCCGGCAATGGACGTTAGAGCGGAGCGGCTTTAGGCCGCGGAATTTAAAAAAAAAAAGAGTTTCTTGACACAATTTACATTATTGTTAATTATTATTCTAATCAAATGAAATCAAATTATTCAACTTCATATTTTTATTACATTAATCAAAACACACTTTACAACGAGCATATTATTATGTAACATTGTACTGAATTAAATTCCCTTTTGTCTAGATTTTTTTTAAACTTTTCTGGCATAAAGTAATTTTGCACCGAAAATTTTCAGATTAAAATGCATGGGAAATACTTAATCATCATTTTGCTAGCAGCCCTGGTGAACAGTCAAATGCGTATCAAAATAAACATAGGTAACAATGAAAACTCTGTTAAATTAGACGGTATGGAGAGAGAGTTAATATCTGATAACGAACGGAATTCGTTTAAGCTTGATGAGAAATCATTAAAAGCAGCTACAAAAGAATATAAAGGAAAAGCTTGCACAGATGTGTATGTAAAACCACCAACTGGAGGTACCGATCTGTATGCAGAACATAATTGGAAGCCTATCTATAGGGTTACCAAGCCAGTAAAAGCTGAAATTGTGGGTATTAAATCAAAGCCTACCACTGTCAATACTGCAGAATATGTTAATAATCTTCAGAATGCAAAAGTTAAATATACGATGGCTGTGACGCAGCAGGTAGAAGAAACTGTTGAACATAGTTGGAGCAAGGGTGGTGAGATAAGTATTGGGAGAACGACAGAATTCTCAGTCACCGTTGGAGTAGCCAGTGGGGGTGGCTCCCTCTCGTTGAACTACGCAGCTAATTGGAATGAGGCGACTACTCAGAGTAGATCCATCACTCTTGGCACTACTACAGGAGCAGAAGTGGAACTGCCTCCTGGTTCAAAAGTGCAGGCACTTCTTACTGCAACAAAAGGTACAATGGATATTAAAGTCGAATATTTATCTTACTTGGAAGGACAAGTAGTATGCAACTACGAACAGCCGTACAAAGGACATCATTATTATTCGTTCGATATTTCTAATTTACAGTTTGAGGCATTTTTGCCATCGTATGTATTTACTACAGAGACATTACATATTGGTTTCTATACTACTGCAAGAGTAGTATTGAGGAATCTTACGAGTGGTAAAGACTTTGGGGAGGAAAATGCTGGTATCTTAAAAGTTGGTAAGCAGACAACGTTCTACGGCTAAGCAGATTCGTGAAAAAAATAGTAAATTGTATCTAAAATTAATTCACAACAAAACAATCAGTAATATATTCGTATTCTACTACCTATATTAATACATAAATGTTTTGACCATTACGTGTGTTACTATATTTATTTATAACCAATTCGCCATCCCTAATATTATATAAAAAATATAGATACAAAGATATTGCAATTAAGACATACCTGTTTCCTCAAAAACCCCTTCTTCCTCGTGGTCAAACTTCATTGACATTGCACCGTTTTATCGCCCTGTATGCATGCAGTTTATGTATGTATAATCATAGATAACTAAGATAATGTCAAACGTCAAGTGCGGCGATTCTCTTTCCTACATACATGGCGCACACTAAAAGTTTTGCACTTCTAGCTAATCGGAACGATTTAAGTGAGTTGAGAAAACAACTGGCTGCAAGACTAGTAAATCCAATGTTTTATTTTTTAAAAAGTAGATGTCGTAATTACTACAGTGTTACTAATCTCATTCAAAGTTACAACTAAGCAAAGTTATTTTCCCACTAAACTTATTTCTTCTTTATTCCGATTGCTAATATAAATTTCATTTTACTTAGAATAACAACATAGTAAAACAGAAGAATCACACCTGTGACCGTCATTTCTCAACGTCAAAACGGTTTTATATAATAAAAGAAGAAAAACATGCTTCACTAACTTTCAAGAGGTTAAATGACTGATAAAACAGAAGAATCATGCTTCATCCTATTCTCTATGTTACAGTCTAGAATCCCAAAGTGGTCACTAAAAAATTTCATTTTGATTTTGAAACAGCTGCTAGCAATGCTATTTGCAATATATTTCCTGACGTACATATTATTAAGTGTTTTTATCATTTCACCAACTCGCAATGGAAAAAGGCCAAAAAAAATGAAAATGAAAACCAAAGATGGAAATAGAGTTGTCGGACTATGTTCAGCACACGCTTTGCTTCCCGAAAACAGAATTGAGGAAGGTTGGGATTACGTAGGTCACACTATAAGTTTTGCGTAACTTAAAAAAACAACATGTTAAAACCTAAATATTATGTTTATTGCTTTTCAAAATACTCTCCTTTACATTTTAAACATGTTTTCATGCGATCGAACCATTTTTTAAAACAGGAGGACCACAGATCTGAAGGCATGTTTTCTACGTGCTGATTGAACGCTATCACTGCCTCTTCGGAGTTGTTAAAAGTGAAACCTCTCATCAAATCTTTGATTTTGGGGAAAATACAGAAATCACAGGGTGCTAGGTCGGGGCTATGCGTAGGATGAGTGACGAGTTGTACTTTTTCGGAATCTAAAAATGACTTTGTTTTGTTGGCCGTGTGTGAAGAAGCGTTGTCATGATGTAGGAGAACGCGGCTTTTGGGTCGTCTTTCGCGAACTTTTTCTAACACGGGTAAACAAATGGTAGAATACCACTCGGCATTAGCACTCTTTTGATCTTTAAGTGGAATTGTACAGATAGGACCCGTAGCTGAGAAAAAAAACGCGATAATTTTTTTACCAACGTTTCTCGCCTGCCTCACTTTTGTTGGCTTGTTTTCATTTTCAAACACCCATTCACAAGATTGCTGTTTTTTTTCGGGTTCAAAACAATAAACCACGTTTCATCTCCTGTGACAATATCATAAACAGCATTAGAATGTCCGTGGTTGTACTTCAGTAGCATCTGTGAGCACCATTCCACGCGAGCCCGCTTCTGCTCCGCTGTCAGTTCATGAGGGATCCAACGACAACAAAGTTTCCGAACTTTCAATTCTTCGTGTAAAATTTCCTGGATTTGACTCATACCAATCCGCAATAGTCCTCGAATTGTCTCATAGGTAATTCGCGGGTTTTCTTCAATTAACCGCTTAACAGTAGCCACATTATTTTCGTTGACGGCAGTTGAAGGCCGCCCTTCACGAAACTCGTCATGTAAAGAAACTCGACCTCTCTCAAATTCAGCAAACCATCGCCTCACGGTGCTCCAACAAGGTGCTTCTCTCCCAAAAGCATTTTGAAGACGAGCAGCACATTATTGCGGAGAGAGAGAACTTTTAAAATCATAAAAACTCATCGCTCTAAAATCTTTTCGACTTAATTCCAATTTCGTTGCATACGTAGAACTTTGATGTGTGATAAAAAACAATTGACAAATAAATGATTTCCCGCCAATTGTTTTCTTTATTACTAAGAAGCTTGCAACGTTTAAAAAAATATAACATTCGAAATTCAAGTAGTTCCGATTAGCTAGAAGTGCAAAACTCTTAGTGTGCCCCATGTATATAACATCTGATAGTCCTGATCCCTAATTCATAAATATCTTAGTTATTTTGAGACTACATGGTTAAAGAATAAATCGTTTAGGAAGCAATGGTCTGTATACGGACAAAGACATCGCACTAATAATACCGTGGAAAGCTGGAATGCACAAATACTACTGTTATAGGCTATTATTTCTTCATTGATTTACTATCGATGAAGAAATAATAGCCTATAACAGTTGGTCGCTTGCTTAAAACATTACTTGAAAAGGAATCAAATATTTCTGAAGCGCCATCTACTCCTCGTCGGTGTGAATATATATATAGGGATGATTTCATTATGAAATGTAAAATGGAATTAATACACCATGAAATTGATGTCGGTAATTTTTTAAATAAAGTGAGATAGGAGTTCCATTTTATAATAATCTTTTCTAGGCCACTAATTACTGTACTATACACCTCGCGACACGAACACAGTTTTACAAAAGATTAACACCCTCCGGCACAATACAATGTTAAACACTCTCGGAGCGGGCAACCTTTTTTTAAGCGTATGAACAAGCACTTTAATGATTGACTGTACACATTCTTAACTGAACAGCAATACAGGGAGGGTCGTTAAACAAGTTTGACAAAACGTTATTCCTACCTATGCAGAAAGATAAAGATTTTGCCCATTTATTTATTAGCACTCAGGTCATGATTAATAGCAGCAAAAGCAGTTCTGTATTCGTTCAACGCAAAGTGCCGATACAACTGCAGGTCGTCCGCGTATAGAGAAGTTACAGGATATGACTCGAACGAACAAGTTAATGCAGACGATGTAAAGCAAGGGAGAAAAAACGCCGCCTTGAGGTACACCCGCAGTGAGATCTCGCCAATCCGAATATGAATCATCAAGGCGGACACACTGCCAGCGCCCACGAAGATATGAATCAAACCAGGACACAGATTCCGAGGAAAAGTTAAGTGTTTTTAGTACACCAATCAAACACACATCGAATTCCACGGAGTTGAACGCACTACTGAAATCCAGATGTAGCAATACAGTGAGAGTTGTTCTCCATGGCCCAACGAATATCGGTAACCTTAAGAAGGGCAGTCACTGTGCTGTGGCCTGGCCGAAAACCAGATTGTAGGGTACCTACTGAGAAAATTCTGTTGCGTCAGATAACTGGACAAGCTTTTTACACTGTATATATTATTATTAATGTATTGTTCATTTCAAATGCATCTAAATGAGTTAGAATCAGAAACAACAGAGTACATCCCCAACGGGAGTAATGCAAGGGACTGTGCTGGGACCTACTCACTTTTGTCTTCCTAATATAATCACAGAATAGAGAATAGTACTTACATAGTTTAATAAAGTACTTAAATAAAGAGTTTATTGACACCTATTACTGTACTGACAGCCTGTGTGGTTCATATATAATTTATGCTTTCGATTGTCGGCACTTGGTGGAACTTATAGTAAAACACAAACATTTTTATACACCACACCTATACCACCACAAATATTTTTATTTTTGGTAAACCCTGACCGGTTTCGCCTCATGGCATCATCAGAGGTGTTTATTCACTTTTGTAACACATTTTACTTATATATCATTTACTTTTAGAACACATTTCGCTAATATTATGTAATAGAAACTCATCTTCACCATTGAACTTTTTTTTTTGTTTGGTTCGCCAAATTTACGCCGTCCGCCTGGTGGTAAGTCGTGACGATGTCTAGCGATTGTGGGCCACTCTCACAGCACACAATACTATAGAGAGTGGCCCTCAACTTGACGACCTACTGATGTGCCTCTTCACGCTCCGCTTAAAGAACCCAGGATTATACGTGGGAGGAAACACGTGCACAGGCAGGGCGTTCCAGGCCACTATCGTTCGGTAGAGAAACGAACGTTTAAAACGTTCGGTTCTCGCGAGCATGCTATCCACTGTGTGGGAGTGGCATCTCTGCCCGGCACGGGTTGTTCGGGATCGGAAGGAAGAGGGTGGGATCAGATTGAAGAGCTCTTCAGAACACTCGCCGTGGTAATACGGTAGAATGCGGCCAAGGAAGCTATTGTTCGGCGCTGAGCTAACGGCTCAAGGCTTCCCGTTACCTAAGGACAATCTATAATACGGATAGCCCGTCGCTGCATAGCGTCGAGAGCGTCCAGCAGATACTTCGCGGAGCCGTCCCAGAGGTGAGAGCAGTATTCCACACAGGGTCTAATCTGCGTCTTGTACAGCAGACACCTCTGGTCCGGTGTAAATAATCGCTTTACCTTATTCAGTATTCCTAGATTCCGCGAAGCCAGCCCTAAATATCTTTCGATGTAGTTTTTATTATTGAGCTCTCGACGAACGTCTATGCCAAGGATATCAAGGTTGTCCTTCATTGGTAATAATGCATTCTGAAGAGAGGGTAGGGGAAGGAAAGGGGATTTCTTCGCAGTAAATGCACACGCCTGTGTTTTACGGGCATTGAACTCGACCAGGTTCTCGGTACCCCATTGAGAGATACTGTCGAGGTTACGGTCGAGATCAGCCACGAGTCGTCGTCCAGATCTCCCCGCCGTCGGACGAACCGAGTAACTCCCGTGCAGTGTGCTGTCATCTGCATAGCAATTAATGTTCCCGAGGGATAGTATATCATTGATATGCAGAAGAAAGAGAGTTGATGATAGTACGGACCCCTGCGGTACCCCGGCATTCACTTGCAAGAAGCGAGAAGCCTGGCCATCGCAGAGGACCCGCACTCGGCGCTCGTTTAAAAAGCTGGCAATCCAGCTGCACAGTTGAGGAGATAGACCATATATGCCGGAAGCTTGGAAAGGAGCGAAGCATTCCAGACCCTATCGAAAGCTTTGGCGATGTCCAGGCTAATAGCCAAGGACTTGCCGTGCCTTTCCATAGCCCCACCCCAGATATGCGTTACGAGTGCCAGAAGATCACCTGTTGATCGTTTTGGCCTGAAGCCGTATTGTCGATCATTGATTAGCGAGTGATCCTCTAGGTATCGCATGAGCTCCTTATAAATTAAGGAGCTCAAGCACCTTGCAAATGACTGAGGTGATAGCTACGGGTCGATAGTTGCCTGGATCGGATCGATCCCCTTTCTTGGGGATCGGTTCTTGGGGATCGGTTGTTCGCCTCCTTCCAGACCTCCGGCACGAGCCCTGAAGAGTATGACAGGCGGTACAGGCGCGTTATACGCGATAACAATATCAGGCATAGTGTGGCCACAGTTGACGATGGCGGGGGGCTGCAGGCCACGGTCGTCGACCCGGGAATTAGCCGCAAAGAGGTCTGCGGGCTTTGTGAGCCAGTGTGCCATCTGGGTAACGCAGTCGGGGCAGCGAGGGCTGACAAAAGTTAGATCACACGGCTTTGGCCAGTTGCCAGAATCCACGGCTGCCCGTGGGATGGGAAGTGAGCTCCTGACCAAGCCGCGCGACGCGCTGGGCATCCACTCTCTTAAAGGCACTCTTACTGGACTTTGTGGCCCGGTTGTACGCTGCTTTGAGCTGACGTTTGGGTCGCACACAGCCTGGGCCCTGATCCAGGCGCGATATGCCGACTGTTTTTGTCGAACAGCTTTGGCACAATCTCGTCCGAACCAGGGACGGGCTCTGCGGATACTGGCGACATCAGTGAAAGGGATGTAATAATCCATCCCTAAACTGATCTCGCCAGCAATCGCAGAAGCGCTATCCGAAGGAGCCTTTCCTACAAAGCAGCGCTGGCTCCAGGGGACGGACGCATAATAATCGCGTAGACATACATAGACCGTCCCAATCCGCTGACGAGTAGTGCCATAGTCGTCGTGATGTTTGTACAGGACGTGCAGGAGGTGACACCTTCATGCCAGCGTGAACAACACAGTGGTCGGAACTACCCAATGGGGCTGCTATCGAAACACTGTATTGGGCTGGGCGACTCGTCAGCAGTAGATCCAGCAGAGCGGGCGCGTGATCTGACCTGTCTGGTATCCGGGTGATCCCGCATACCACTTGGGTCAGACCGTGGGAGAGAGCGAACGCATCAGTCTTGAGGGACCCCAGCCACTCAATGTGATGGCCATTGAAGTCCCCCTGAAATACTAGGTCAGCGTTCGGGAACCGCACCTGTGCTTCATCAGCCGTCTCGCTGAGGTACTGGAAGAGCTTTGTTGTCTCAGAATCCCCTGTGTGGGAGCGGTAGACGCACACGTAGATCTGGCTCATAGAGCCATGGTCTACGTGCAGCCAAAGGACGGAGTTGGAGAGGTTCTCTAGGCAGCGCAACCGGCGGCAGCAAACATCCGCCCTAACGAACACGCACACCCCGGCTTTATCTCGAAATTGTTCCTCGATGACATAGCCGGGGTAACACAGGTAAGACGTGTCTTCAGGGCGGCGTATTTGTGTCTCCGTGAGGAACATCACAGCGGGCCGTGCCGTCTCAAGGTGATGGTGGATGGCATCGAGGTTCGCATGGAGTCCACGGATGTTAGTGAACTCCACCTCGAAAAGTGAAGTTGTGGGGTTTCCTGGGGCAGCTGTGGAACGTTTACGTTTTTTTATGTTGCACTGCCATAATGTATATGAAGAAGAAGCGTGAAGACAGGTCGACATTTGGTGCAGCAGTAAGTGACAAAGCGCAGGGGCTAGCTTTGTCTAGAACCGTGTGGTTAGGTCGGAGCTGACTCGCCGGACGGAAGGGCTCCCAAACCCCCCTGATGCAAGGCCGCCGCTACCCCACACCGGTTACCACCCGGAGCGGCGATCCCACATCAGGATTATGCGCAAAATGTGGGGCTGTCTCCTGGGGTGGTTGGTCCCAGGCGGGCCCCATGATTGTGTTGCGGGCAGCCGCGGCAACGCCGTTGCTAAGGGTCTCCCTGGCCGGTGAATCGACCCACACCACCCACACTCGACTCCACTTCGCCCCCACTGGTCCCATGCCTGCTGCACCATACATCGCCCCGAGCCCGGCGGTGCAGCTGCTGAACCCCTAACGCAACCCAGCCTGGGCTGGGTTACTTGGGGGGCTTTAGCACAGCTGCACGGTGGTACCCCCCGGACCAACACTGTTGTACCACCTGGTACCCACGTAGGGGTCGAAGCCACTCCATAGGTACCGTAAATTAACGAGCCTCGTCCGTTGATCAGCAGGTGCGCCACTAACAGGTGAGGTCGCGGGGGCCCCAAAGATGTTGGTAGAGCCCCTTTACACCCAAAACTGAGTCTAAAAAAGTATCTGACGATGGTATAAGGCGAAACAGTTCAGGGTTTACCAAAAATAAAAATATTTGTGGAATAGTATACAAGTGAGTATTTTTTCAAAAATGTATTACTGTGTGGTTCAGTCCAAGCACTACTTCTGGACTCGGAGGTCATGTCATTGTGTTCGAATTCAGCCTTTTTTTTAATTCCGCGACCCAAAGCCGCGGCCACTCCCACGTCCGTTGCCGTGCGTCTGGCTCACATACAGAAGGTATTTCCAGTGGCGCCCGGCGGACTTTGACCACCTGTGTGGTCTCTACGGGGGTTTGGTCGGGATGAGAATCCTGCGTAGTTAGGGTAGGGTTTTATCCCGCGACAGTGAGTGAATCTGGTTGCGTGCTGTAGGGCAACGACCCCGCAGCACGCAAGCCTTCTAGTATGCTTCTGTAAGGACGGCGGGTGGCTATTCCGACGTCCTCAGGCCCCGATCATGGAGGTCGATGATCTTGGGCGTAGATGAGTCTGCGGCGTCCTCGCCGCTGACTTGAAGATGGCTTGAAGCATGGTCTCCAGCGAGAGGGTATCCACGCCAAGACCCACTACGAGGTCCCGGCGCTGACTCGCCCACGTTGAGCACTCCACCAACGTGTGGAGTGCGGTGTCTTCGTTGGAAAACTCGCAGTGTTGACACCGGGGTGTGACCTCACGATGGATGCCAGAAACAGATAGCCACCGAAGCATCCATGAACGGTAACGATCTGCATCGCACGTTACGTGAGGTCACCATGCTGCCTCTGCAGCCAGTCGTCCATGATCGGTCTCACCGCCGCGATGATGGTGGTACCCCACTTGTGTTGCTCAAGTCGCACCCTCTATGACTCCATGAGAACCTGGTGGAGTTGGGACCTCTGGTCCTCGATTTCTCGAGACGCAGGCCTGTGGTTCCGCTCCAGCGCCTCCTTGCGCCATTGGAACAACATTGGCTCTCGCTTCCTGGTCCCATGGCGAGGTCCCGCCTAAGATACCTGCAGCCTCTCCGGAGATAGTGTGGTACCCCCGTATGGTTTTGATAGCAAAGGTTCGTAGTGTTCTGTTTAACAGAGTCACGTTCACCTTGACCGCCAGTCTATCCGTCCATACGGGAGCCCCGTATAGGGCCATACTCCGCACGATCCCCAGGTACAGTCTCCTGAAGGATCGAATTCAGCCTGGACAATTTTTGTGTGATGAGCACTATGGTTTATTCTATGTCTGAGTGTAATTTATCTAAAATATGTATATCTTTAGAAGTATGTAAGTATGTTTATCAGTTGTCTTGATCTCATAACACAAGCTTATAAATTAGCTTACTTTGGGCTTCATGGCACTGTGTTAAAAATCATTTTCTTAATATTTATTACTAGCGGACGTTTGCGGCTTCGCCCACACGAAAAAGTTAATTAATGGTTCCCGATTCCCGCGGGAACTATTCCCGGGATAAAGTTATTTTCATCTATCCTCACGTCTCTGTAATTTTTAGGGTTCCGTACCCAAAAGGTAAAACGGAAACCCGATTACTGAGACTTCCCTGTCCGTCCGTCCGTCTGTCTTGCGCTGTATCTCACGAACCGTGATAGTTGAAATTTTCACAGATAACAAATACTAAAAAAACAGAATATAATAAATATTTAAGGGGGCTCCCTACGGAACTCTTTGTGCGCGAGTCCGACTCGCACTTGGCCGGTTTTTTTCTCCATGTGCCGTAACAAATGACTTATTCACTTCACGGTCTCGAAAACGGAAGGCAGCCATCGCTGGGCTAGTCAGCCTGTGACACGGCCGGTGTAATCTAGTCGAAACGTCAGGCACTAAAAAGGTGTTAAAGTAAAATATAGATCTAGAATCAATTTAATTTAAAAGGTTTATTTCAGGCTAGGCCCATAATTGACAATGATTTATTTCAGAATATTTACAAGAAACTATATATACTTAAATATATACAAGGAACAGGAAAATTAAATAAAAAAAAAAAACCTAAACAAACTACAAACTATACTATCTAAAACTAAAACACTAAAATAAATAAGTAGAATAGAATAGAATAGAATAGAAATCGTTTATTCATGAAAAAATACACATAGTACAATTTATCTTTACCTCCGCCAAACTGCATAGCAGTTTGTTGGCAGATGCAACTCCCGTTATATAATATTATAAAATTTTACAAATAGATACCATTACTTAACAATAATATAGTCACAGTAGCAAAAATATAAATATATATATATCATCATCATCATCTACCTGCCCTTATCCCAATTATTTGGGGTCGGCGCAACAAGTCTTTCTCCTCCACACACCTCTGTCAGAAGTCATCTCTTCATTCACTCCTCTCCTTGTCATATCCTCTTTCACACATTCCATCCATCTTTTCTTTGGCCTACCTCTACTTCTTAAAGCCTCTACAGTCATACTTTGCACCTTTCTAACGACATTGCTTTCCTCTCTTCTCATAACATGTCCATACCATGACAGCCGCTCGCTTCTCAATTTTTCATTCACTGGTGCAACTTTCAAACTTCCTCTAATATACTCGTTCCTTACCCTATCCATTCTTGTCACACCACACATCCATCTTAACATTCGCATTTCCGCTGCATGCAATTGTCTTTCATCCGTCGCTTTTACGGCCAAACATGAAAGTCCATACAGGACGGCAGGTCTGACGACAGTCTTGTAAATTTTCCCCTTAAGTTTCGGAGGAAATTGGGGGTCGCATATAGTGGCTTTGACCTGCCGCCATTTCATCCAACCTGCGTCAATTCTGTGCTTCACTGTACGATCGATTTCCCCATCCTCCTGGATAAGAGAGCCGAGGTACCGGAAACTGGAGCAAACTGGTATTGGTGTGCCGTCTAACACCATGGGTGTAGGACTGGAGAGACCGCCGAAATCAGAGAACATGTACTCAGTTTTGGTTCTACTGATTTTCAAGCCTACACTCTCCAGTTTACATTGCCATTCTTCCAATCTACTCTGTACCTCAGGCCCGTCTTCACCGACGAGTACAATGTCATCGGCAAATAGCATACACCAGGGGGTCTCTTCCTGTATCTCCGATGTCAAAGCATCCATTATTAACAGGAAGAGATATGGGCTTAGCGCCGAGCCCTGATGCAAGCCTACCGCGACACTGAACTCGTCGGTGTTGCCAGCAGCGGTTCGTACGTAGGTTTTCGATCGACAATACATCGCACAGATTAACTCTATATACTTCCCAGGCACACCTTTCTCCTTCAATATATATATATATATATATATATAAATATACCCATGCTAAGACACATTCAGAAACCGAGCATGCATAGTGCATATTATGAGTGTTTACTTATACTATTTACTTTTGTACCTCACATTTATTTTATTTTACTTGCTTATACAAGTCAAAAGAAAGTTTCTAGTTTTATTTTTAAACACTTTTTTTGTGACATCTTTCTTTAAACTTTCTGATGGCAAACTATTAAAGATGTGCGGAACCAAAAAGCATCTTCTTCTTTCCCCGAAGTAATTATGACAAATAGGTTTTTCTAACAGGTTAGTGTTTGTTCTCACCGGGCGTGCCTTATACGTCTTAAACTCGTCACTACAATATTGTTCCGTTGCTAAAAGAAGCCTTATGTATTCGTGCACAGGAAGCATTTTACATTCAATGAATAACTGTTCGTAACCAGTACTTTTACATCGGCGTTTTGTATTATCATCGACTAACAATTTCATAAACCTGATTTGCAGTGATTTAATTTGATCCAAGTATGACTTGAACGTACGCCCATAAACAGTCAGCGAATAGGAAAGCATTGCATCAACAAGTGCGTAGTAGACGGCATACATAGTCCCTCTATCCAGAACAAACCTAAGGTGGTAAAATTTCACCAGCACTGCCCTTAGCTTATCTTTTAGCGCTATAATATGGTGTTCCACGAGAAGGCCGAGTCTACAGTAAGCCCTAGGTACCTATACTCGCTGACTACCCCGATGCCGGCGCACGCGCAAGCTGCGTGCGTCAGCACCGAGCCATGTAAACAGTCATAGCTATGTCCGACTATGCGTGGCGCTCGGATCGGATATTTTACATAAGGCGAACAAATGTGCATACATTTAGTTTTACTTAAATTAATTATAATACCGTTATCATGCGCCCACTTGATAATGTTTGTGAAGTCCTCCTGTAATTTACTTTCTATAACAGTCATATCTCTATCCATATATACTAAACAAGTATCGTCGGCATACATATAGACACGGCTATTTAACACTACATTCGACATACTGTTTACATGCATAATATAGCCAAATGGGCGAAACACCAAGCCGGTCGGCACGCCGCATGTGACACTCCTAGGCTGCCCGCTGACGCCGTCAACCAGGGTTCGTAGTGTTCTACCTTCGAGGTAGGCAGCAAACCATCTATTTAGTGGCCCTGCGACCCCACACTCCTCCATAGCCTGAAGCAGCTGGTGGTGTTCCAAGGTGTCAAAAGCTTTCCGGAAGTCTATATATACTACCACCACCTGCTTCCGCTGGTTCAAACCCTCATTGACGTCATCAGCGAACAGCCCCAGCGCCGTAGCCGTACTACGCCCCCTTCGGAAACCGTGCTGGGTGTCCGCTAAAATATTATGTTTTTCTAAGAACGTACTCAGTTGATTGACTATATATTTTTCTACAATTTTGTTTATGACAGACAGAATTGCTATAGGCCGGTAGTTAGAATAATCACAATGTGACCCCCTGCTTATAGATAGGTCTTATTAACGCCGATTTTAGTTTATGTGGGTATACCCCCCGTTCAACACATAAATTTATAAAATTTGAAATAATTGGGCTAATCTTATTTTTTAACAATTTAATTTATTTTATTCTAATTGCGTCTACTCCTTGAGACTTATCACAGCTGAGGGCACCTATAATTTTATCTATATCCCCTGGCTGCGCCTTTTGAAATCTCATAGACACTTCACTTCTCACTACGTACCTAGATCTCTCCAGAAACTTATGGCTACACACATGCTTTATATTCAACACTTCTTGGGTAAAGCAGTCAGAAAAATTGTTGCAAATATTTACAGTACTATCCGTTCTGCCCAAGTGCTTTAAGATAACTCGGTCAATGTTGTTTTTTGTTTGCCCGGTCCATTCATTAATCTTAGACCAAACTTTTTTCACATTATTATTACATTTAAGAATCTCCTGTTTTCGATAGTCGTTTTTAGCTTTATTAATACACCTCAATAGGTGTATTAATAAAACCTTATTTCTAAAACTGTTATACTGTAATCGCAAGTTCATATCCTTAGGATTACATTTCCATTGCCTAAATAATTTATCTCTACTAGCCATCATTTTCCTGAGTGCCGCGGTTACCCATGGCTTACATTGTCTTTTTTATTTAAATTAATTTGCACTTTGGTTTCACTATAGATTTTAGAAAAGATTAAACACATTTCGTCATACAAAATTAACGGACACCTACAGTTCATTAGATGATCCCATGTCACCTCTGATAACTTTTCTGCGACTATTATATCACTAATCACCGTAATACTAGTCCTATCCTTTGTGTAATTAGTCCTCGCACAGGGTAAGCACACACCGATCAGATAATGATCTGAGATTTCGCAAGACAAAACATACGCTGATACTGCGGCTCGGGTTCGAACCCACGCGTGATCTATACAGGTCCGAGTCACTATATCTCCATACACTTGCTCCCGCGTTATGTCCTTGATGGCACACTCTAAGCCCAGTTCACACATATTGTTTACATACAGACAGCGCACACTGCTCGGTGTGGCAAGTAGGTCAATATTCGTGTCGCCAATCAGTATCACCTCGCTATTCTTGGGGAAGGTAGACAGGAAGTGATGTACCTCCTCAACAAATCCAGGCTTGCTTGTACTCGGAGATCTATACGTACTACTATATGCATTTTCCTCGAACCTTCCAGTAGGAGTTGTCCGTGCATAATTTGTGAATACTTGGCGGCAACTGGTGTAGCGGTGAAGTTCAGCTTGTTCTTATAATATATCAGAATGCCACCACCCTTTCTTGTTTCTTTGGTTTCGGCATAAAAATCGTATCCGTCTAAGTTGTACAACGGTAATTCGTGTTCCAAGATGTTTACCTCCGCTAGGGCTATAATATCCAAGCACCCAGCACAGCCACCCATAAGTACCTGCAGCTGATTGAAATGCTTCCGCAGTGAGCCTATATTCAGGTGAGCCACGTTCAAATATGAGTTGTTCTTGTTTAAATATCCTTGCCATTCATTAATGTCAGCATATTTATGGTATCTAATGTCGGATTTTATGTGTAATGTTTGATCGTTGAATTTTATAATTTTTGTAATCATATTTTAATAGACCTGTAACGTAGCAGTTAATGTCCCCCAGGGTACGCAGGGTTCTTATTTTGGTGTCCGCTGGATCATCCTTTTTTACGAGGACTTTGCCATCTTGGACCCAGATATATTTGAAAATATGTTTAAGTTCACTTTTTGCTGTCCAGAACAGGCTTCGGACATACTTAGACAGGTCTTCATTGACATCCACTCGCTGACTATTCCCGTTCACATAAATGTCTTTTATCTTTCTTGTCTTTTCTTATTAGTCAAGTGGTGCATTTTCCTTGTCGCTAGCCACTGGTTCCGGGCATCGCGAGAGGTAAGCGTGATGATAACCGGGCGTGGCTTTTTCGCTCGTTACTCGTTGGCGGCCACATTACCCTTTTTTATCACACCTACCCGCCTCTTATCGCATATTTTTGTGGTGTCCGTTTCCAGCTTGCTGGCCAATTTCTCTATCGCGACCTCCAGATTTTCATTCTCACACTCATCCAATCCTACAATTTCTATACTTTTTTCCTTCTCCCGATTTTCCAACCATGCAATTCTTTCCTCTAGGGCCTTGTTAGATGTCTCCAGGTGTGTATTTTTATTTTCGAGTGCCTTTATCTTTCTATCACTTTTTTCTTTCGCTTCGACCAGCTCTTGATACTTCTCGGCGTAAAAACTAATGTCCTCCGACATACCCTCCAGCGTATTTTTCATTTTGAAAACGACTGCCAGATTTCATTTACCTCCGCCAATAATTTCTCCGGCGTGGTCTTTGCCATATCTACCACGATGGAGGATCTAAGCGATGGTGTCTCCCCCTACAGTCTTCACACAAACCTGTACCGCTAAAGGCCTTTATTTTTTGCGTGCACTTTTTATGATAGGTACCGCCACACGATCCTTTACAGCTTAGCACATTGTCCGCTTTCACTCTGTCGAGCGATACACTACAAAGCGTGCACTGCACCATAGTTACTTTTGTTTCAAGTATAACTAAGTTAACTAGCAACTAATTTTACAAAATCAAAAGGGAAGTTACGTAGCACTGTGCACTCGTGATTTATGTTAACGCAGGTATCAATAACGCGTCCGCACGACGGAAGCGCACGCGCAGACTAAGTAAGGCAGGGAGACTTAGGCAGAGTGCCCATAACACAGGCAGCATTCCCGCGCTGAATTGCCGATGAAAGTCTTTGCGCGAGAAAGCTGCCTGCGCGGAGATTCCCAGTCTCTTCCCTCAGACGCTTGCTGAGTTCCGTGAAAAGCTGATGCGCACCGTGGCCCCATGGGCCTAGTGTCTCGACACCAAATGCGACGAACTCATATTGAGTGCCGAGACTACTATATTTGCTTGCCTTTATTTGTTCCCGCTTATCGGCCGCCGCGTCGGCTTGTTTACATGTAGCCCGGAGGTAGGACGCCGCTAGAGTATCGGCACAGGTGGCGTCCCATACAAGAGCGCCCCCCATCCTCCAGGGTACAAGAGACATCCCGTCGGGCCGCTTGCCATCGTCGAGCATGATCTGGGGCTCCAGGATTGCAGGAACGCTGGCGGTGGCAAGAGCCCGTCGCAGGATGTCTTTGAGCGCAGCGTGGCGGGAAAGACGACCTGCACTGTAAAGGCAAGCAAGTCCATGATGACCATAACGATTCACAACAGCTCCACACGAAACAAAATTGTGCTCCACATACACCTGGGCGCCTAACCGGAGACCGACAGCTATGCGAAGAGTAGAAGGGTCAATGAAGGTGCCAGTGTTTGGAGAAGGATATGCATGCAGCCAGTGTCCGGACTCTGGTCTGGCTACCGCTAGAAGTCTGGCTCGGTCTATATCAGATATATTTTGTAAGAGTGTATTATAAGATAATGATGAAACTATAGAGTCCCAAGCCCTCTGTTTGTTGAGTGTGGAAGGTAAATTTCGACACGGATCGGCCATCCAAGCATTTAGGGCTTCATCCAGACCCGATATCTCACAGTTTAAATCTGCAGGAGTTTTTAAAACTTTACCTGAGAGATTACGGGTGCTGTGTATAAAAGCCAGAAATGCTGGTAAAGCTACATTCGAAATTTTGCGCGTTCCTAAACCACCAAACCTTACCGGTAGGGTAGCTTGAGCCCAAGCCTGGTCCTCAAGCCGAATATTCACGATGGATTCAATTTGGGATTTTAAAATGTTTTCAATTGGTAAAATCAAATTTGTAAATTTCCAAATGGGGCAACAACGGAGTAGGTAGGTAAATTTAGGTACAAATAAGCAATACTTCAGGAGGAACAATGCGGAGTGACTACTAATTTTAGAAAGGCGATCCGAATGGTTGTTAAATTTTGAAAATGAATCACTTAAGAGGGAAGGAATGGCATCATCAAAAATCGGTGACCCGAGGAGATACAGACTGCTTTTAGACAAGATTTTTATATTAGGAGCGACCAAGTTAAAATTTTGATGAATTTCAAAAGCCAAAGTGTCATCAACTTTTTCAGTCGCATTTTTTAGAATTTAGTTCCAACCCAATTTTAGAATTTAGTTCCAACCCAAATAGTGTTAGTAACAATTCAACTTACCTAATAACGTTAGTATGGTGTCTGCAGCTTCATCCAATGACGCAGCATTGGTGAATCAGACCTATCAGCATATACTCTCAAGAGACTATTCGGGCTGCCGCGGTGGCGGGCGAGGAGCGAAGCACATCTCTTACGCTTGATGGCTGCGAAGCCATCCCCGACTCACTGCACTACCTCGGCAGCTCCAACAGTGCCCTGATCTCTGTATGCTCATGCCGTGTACGTGGTCCACAGACTGCACGTGTAAATTGATTGATAGTAAGCCTTAAAATAAAGTAATTTTAACTGACTCTGTACAACAAGCAAATCTGCGAGCCATCATGTTGCAGAGTACAGACAGAGATCTAGGCTCCCTGTCTAAATCCAGGTTATCTGTCAATCATCATTGACCCAGTGGCCCAGGTAACTAAAACTACTAATCCTTATGATCCAGTGCACAACCCAGTGATACCTCCGACGCATTCTGGTACGGCCTAACACCGTTAGCCTTGAACAGAATAAGCCGACTTTTGTTAACATTATACCTAAGCCCGTGGGCCACCGCATAGTCTTCACACACAGATAACAGTCGCCTCAAAGGGCTTAGCATCACCATATCGTCAGCATAGCTTAAGTTATTAATACCCACACCATCAACGTGACAGCCGACATTGGTGCTGCCAAGCTCATCAATTAGCTGGTTCATGTAAAAAAAGCCTAGGTGAGCTCAACCCCCCCCTGTCTCACCCACTATTGCATTCTGTATACATCTAAAAAAGATGCCACCCATCTCACGCTATTGTGTTAGTTACAATACCAGTACTTACACAGAAATAAAACTTCCTCATCTTATTCCACAGCACGGAATAATTTACCCGGTCAAATGCCTTTGGCAGATCCAGAAAATAGCCAAAGTCCTCCTGTCTGTATAGTACTGAACAGTCTGCTTTAGTCATAAAATAGCGCTCTCGGTGGAGAGTCCCGGTCTGAATCCAAATTGATTGTTATGTAATTCAGTATGCTTACACAGTTGTTTATCAAGCAGACTGTCCAGTGCCTTGGCTATGACTGTAGCCACCGATATAGGCTTGTAGTTGGAAGTATCTGTGGCATCCCCGGTCTTATTCTTGATAATTGGCACCACAGTAGTAAACATAAGGTCATCCGGTAGGTAAGAGTGGCGCCAAGCGTGGTAACCTGCATATTTCAGATGCTCAATGCTAAGGTGGCTTACCTGTTCTCATTCCCGTAAATACCTCGGGGTAATGCAATATAGCAAATTAATATTTGATTAACAATTAATACATGACGAAACTATAAGGGTTCCGAGACTTTTACTACGGAACCTTAAAAAGGCGCGTAAAATAAAGAACCAATGGCGCAAGAGCATGTCAAATAGTTTGATAAATCGTCTACTGCGCAGCTACAAGGTGATCGTTCATCTTACAAGAATCATATTTTACTTACTTACCCATAAGTAATAAGGTGGAATTTATTTACAATAAGAATTACAATGTACAAAATATACATAATTATATACTAAAAATATTTAACTTACAAAATATCGTTTAAAAAATAAATCCTCCGCGTCATTGCCGACTGGGAAGGTTCTCAGAATGCTGGCTGTGTTGCCACGTTGAATGGCGATACTTATTCTTTGGGCTAGAAAATAGCCAGCCGGCGATTAGGCGTTTAGCAATGTCTCTATAAAGACGGCGAGCACTCGGACCCCATGACCCCAGTGTATCAACCCCAAACGGTTCAAATATGTAATCACCTGCTAGGTTAGCATATTGTTACGAGCCGGGGTTCTACGGAATTAAAAATGCCGATCAAACTACCACAAAACACTTTATTTATTACACCACTAATTTACACCTCACTATAAGTTTCACTGAACACTTTTAATCGCACTTGAACTCGCAGGTATAACTCGTATTATCGCTCTGGAAATGAAGTGCTCCGCCTTTATAGTACGGTCATTACTCTAGATTACTCTAGAATCTTCACGGAAGAATTATCGCGAACATTCCACACCTTCGAGATGCTTCTAGATAACTCGTTACATAGAAGTACCTTGACAGAACATTCCAGAAAGACGTTACGTAGTAGTACTGCGATTTGCTACTAGATGGCGTCTTATTACTCGCTACGAGATGGCGTTACACTGCCCCCTCCTAAGACATGCTCGTCCCGTGCATTGTCAGGCCCATAATATCGCGCATAATCGATCCACATGAACTATCTTTGGCGCACTTCTTGGACTCTTCCGTATTCGGTAAGTGACATCGTTAATCTTGGTCACAACTCGGTATGGTCCATCCCATTTAGCTTGCAGTTTAGGAGACTTCCCTTTACTGCGGACTGGGTTATGTAACCACACTAACGAACCTTCATCGAAGCCCTTATTGTTTGTCTTTCGGTCGTAACGGGTCTTCATCTTTTCAGACATTTGTTGACCTGATTGTCTGACATGCTCATAAATGTCATTCATCCTGCTGCGCAAGTCATTCGCATAATAAGTGATATTGCGTGGAGCGTCAGGCGGTATACCGGTTATTAAGTCGGCAGGCAACCGTAATTCTCTTCCAAAGTTGGCATAAGCTGGTGTCACTGACGTGCGTTCGTGAACCGCACTTCGGTAAGACAAAAGAAACGGTTGGATGTGCTTGTCCCAATCTTTTTGCCTGCTTTCCACAACTTTCGCCAGATATCTCTCCAATGTCTGATTAAATCGCTCCACCATTCCATCTGACTGCGGGTGGTAAGAGGTCGTTCTGGTTTTGTGAGTACCCATGACCCGACACATTTCCTGGAACACCTGAGATTCAAAATTTCTTCCTTGATCGCTATGGATTTCTAGAGGCACCCCGAAACGGCAGAAGACTTCGTGAACTAATTTATCTGCGACCGTGGTAACTTCTTGATTAGGTATAGTGAAGACTTCTGGCCACATCGTGAAATAATCCATCACAACCATGAAGTACTTGTTTCCGCTTTCACTTTCAGGAAATGGTCCCGCAACATCTAGGGCTATCCTTTCCCATGGTGCCCCAACGTTATACAGTTTCAGTGCACCTCTGCTCCGTGTATGAGGTCCTTTCACTGCAGCACAACTCGTACATTTGCGACACCAGTCCTCAACGTAGTCGCGACAGTGGATCCAGTAAAACCGCTCACGTATCTTCAACAGAGTCCTTTTTACTCACATATGGCCCCCTGAACATCTATTATGGTAGAGCTGTAGCACATCTGGGACCTTAACTTTAGGGACGACCATTTGCAAATGACAGCTGTCTCCTCGAGCATTTTCCCATTTGCGGCACAAGACTCCATCCTGAATAACTAAACTGTCCCATTGCGCCCAATAACTTTTTGTGATTGAACTCATTGAAGCGACGTCACTCCACATGGGTTTAGGAGCACTTGCTTTAATCCACTCAAATATTGGCTTGATGTCTGCGTCGTCCTGTTGAGCATGTTGTAGGTTTTCTTTCCATTCGTCGCTCAGATCCGTTTTAAGCATCTTCACAGGTATGGCTTCCTTTATCTCCTGTTTGGCACAGTGCTTACAGTTTTCAGGGCAAGGTCTTCTTGACAATGCGTCTGCGTTGCCATGGGATCTCCCACTGCGATGTTCGATTACAAAGTCATATTCCTGTAGTAGCTCAATCCATCTGGCGACTTGTCCTTCTGGATTCTTGAATTGTAATAGCCACTTCAATGCAGCATGGTCCGTAAGTATAAGGAATTTTCGCCCTAGTAAATATTTGCTGAAATGCTGCAATGTCTTCACCACGGCGAGTAATTCTCTCCTCGTGACGCAATAATTCCTTTCAGGTTTCGATAAGGATTTGCTGAAGTAGGCTATAACGACCTCTCGATCTCCTTTCCGTTGAGATAACACACCTCCGAGTCCGATATCACTTGCGTCTGTGTCAACTATAAATTCATTTTCCGCATCAGGACAACCCAAAATAGGTGTATTGCACAGACGATTCTTTAGCTCCTGGAATGCGATGCCGCAGCTTCCGTCCCAGCAGAATTGTCGCTTTTCCTCCGTGAGCTTGTGTAAGGGCTTGGCATTATCCGAAAAGTTCTTGACGAATCGCCGGTAGTATGAGCACAAACCCAAAAATGCTCTGACCTGCGTCTTATCCTTTGGAATCGGCCAATCCTTGACGGCGATGATTTTCTCTTGATCCGTGCGGATACCATCTTCCGACACTACGTAGCCTAGGAAGCTTACTTGCCGTTTGAGGAATGAGCACTTCTTTGTGCTGAGCTTCAGGTTTGCGCTTCGGATTTTTACAAGAACGCGTTCCAGGTTTTGGAGATGCTCTTCTAACGTACGGCCCACGATGATAATGTCATCCAAATAGACAAGACAGGCGTCTCCAGTCAATCCAGCGAGCACTATTTCCATCAATCTTTCAAAAGTAGCCGGGGCGTTGCATAATCCAAATGGCATAACTTTAAACTGCCACAAAACCTTTCCAGTGGAAAATGCAGTCTTCTCTTTATCCTTAGGATCGATTTCAACTTGCCAGTAACCAATTTTTTAGGTCTAGCGTGCTAAACCACTTCACCCCTGTCAGCATGTCCAACGTGTCATCGATCCTTGGTAAAGGGTAGCTGTCCATTTTCGTAACGTCGTTCAGACGACGATAGTCGACACAAAACCGCATACTGCCATCTTTCTTCCTTACCAGCACTACACGTGAGCACCATGGACTTGACGATGGTTCTATCACACCATCTTTTACCATTCCTTCAATCATGGTCTCAACTTCCTTTTCTCGTGCTGCTGGCAGTCTCCTTGGTCGCTGACAGATGGGTGCCTCATTTCCTGTATTGATTTTATGCTGAACCAATCCAGTCTTCCCAATGTCAGCATCACTCGAAGAGAAAATATCGGCGTACTTGAGTAACATCTTCTTAGCCTTGTCCATTTCATTCTTCATTAAGATGTTACGACAGTCTTCTAAAAGTGTCAAGACGTTGTTTCTAGCGTCCTTGTTGACGATGTTCCCAGTACTCAACTCTTGGCATCAGCGCATCCAATCTACTTCTTCGCAAGTGCCAATCAATGTGCTCTTTTCAATCACGTGTTCCTTATCACTAAGGTTCAGCACACGTACCACTGAGGCTTCATTGGCTCTTACCAGAGTTCGGGCCATTTTGCATGGAAGTTCATTGTGTATCCCTTCTATGAGTACACATCGATGTGTTCGCCCAGAATTCCGAGGGAGACTAACTGGTACAGTCGTTTCTGATCTGGCAGGAAGCACGACCTTCTTCAAGCTGTACACTTTTCCTGATAACGCTCCTTCCATGAAAAGTTCCTCTTGACCACATTTCATCGCTCCTTGCTTGACGTCGATCTCACAAGAGTTCTTCCTCATAAAGTCTAAGCCCAGTATGCAGTCGTCCATTATGTCAGCCACGATGACATTATGCGGTCACGGTTTGCAGAGTCCCCAAGGAACCGATTTGCAAGTCGGGAACTGACAACCGTGCGAGATGCTCCAGTATCTATTGTCAGCTTGCATGGTGTTCCATTTACCTCGCCCTTGATGATGAGGCTGTTCCCATCCTGGCTTTGTGAGATCGAAACCCTTGGGGCTCTTCTAACATCAGCCAGCACCCGCCCCGCAGTCCTGGCATTTATTCGTTTCCCTGCTGTTGCTGGGCGGTGACGTTAGCCACCCTATCCTCTTGGGAACGACTTTCTTCTCTTTCAGCAGTCCGCTTTGGGCAACTGGATCTAAGGTGGCCCCTCTCACCACATGTGTAGCACCTAGGGTTATACCTCGTGAAACGGTCGCGAGCCGGTGATGCTACAACTTCCCTGACGCGTTGAGATCGATGATCCTTCCGTACGGCGAAGCATGAGCCAAGGCGTCTTTGAGAGTCTCTTGGTGCCCGAGCCTCACTGCAGCCCTGACTTCCAGGTCGTGGATGCCGTCGATGAATGCTTGCACCAGATTCCTATTGATGAGCGCAGGTACCGACTGGTATGCTTTCCGTACCAGCTTCTCAACTTCCAGGGCCCACTGTTGCAAGTTTTCGCCAGTGCGCTGGACACGATCCTTCAGCTGCGCACGATACACGTGTTCCAGGTGAGCGTCACCGTATCTGGCTTCCAAGGCTTCTAGTAGCTGCTCGTAGGATACATCATCTCCGAGAGCTTCTAGGATAGTTAACGCCTTGTCTCGCAGACACAATGTAAGCGCAGTCATGGCCTGGGCTTTACTCCAGCCGTTTGCCTTCTTAACGGCCTCAAACTGCTTCTTATAGGGCGACCATGAAGATATCCCATCGAATGGCGGTACTTTAAATCCACGCGCTGAAGGTACGGCAGGTAAAGAAGTCGCAATCCCATCTCCAGCTTTCAGATTTCCCAGCTCTTTCCTCACATCTGTAATCTGGTATTTTACATCTTCAATCCGAGTTTCGGCTTCCGTGATGCGGTTCTCAACATGATGAACTTGATCCTTCATCACATTCATCTCCTTGCCAAAAGTCGCTCAAAGATCTTTCATGAGGAGCATCTGTTCTTCCTGGCGGCGTGCCTGCTCCTCCTTGTCGCGCAGCAGCTGTTCTTCCAATCGGCGGGCGTGCTCCTCCTGGCGGCGTGCCTGCTCCTCCTGGCGGCGTACCTGCTCCTCCTTGTCACGCAGCAGCTGTTCTTCCAACCGGCGGGCCTGCTCCTCCTGGCGGCGTGCATGCTCCTCCTGGCGGCGTGCCTGCTCCTCCTGGCGGCATGCCTGCTCCTCCTGGTGGCGTGCCTGCTCCTCCTTGTCACGCAGCAGCTGTTCTTCCAACCGGCGGGCTTGCTCCTCCTGGTGGCAGGCCTGCTCCTCCTGGCGACGGGCTTGCTCCTGTAGCATCGCCATCAGCGCAGCAAAGTCTGGAGGTGCTGGCGCTGGAGATACCGTGGGCGGGCCAGCTTCCACCGTTGGCTGCTGCTGACCACCCAACCTCTCCGGCGTATTACCTCCGAAGCGCCTGCTGTCCAACTCCTGCTGGCGCTGACCCCTGGTACGGACGCCCTCTGTGTCTTCTTTCGGTAACACCGGCATTGTCCAAATCCCACTTCTGACACCAATTGTTACGAGCCGGGGTTCTACGGAATTAAAAATGCCGATCAAACTACCACAAAACACTTTATTTATTACACCACTAATTTACACCTCACTATAAGCTTCACTGAACACTTTTAATCGCACTTGAACTCGCAGGTTTAACTCGTATTATCGCTCTGGAAATACTGATCATCCGCCACCGAAGTGCTCCGCCTTTATAGTACGGTCATTACTCTAGATTACTCTAGAATCTTCACGGAAGAATTATCGCGAACATTCCACACCTTCGAGATGCTTCTAGATAACTCGTTACATAGAAGTACCTTGACAGAACATTCCAGAAAGACATTACGTAGTAGTACTGCGATTTGCTACTAGATGGCGCTGAATTTGGTAGTCTTATTACTCGCTACGAGTGGCGTTACAATATTTACGCCGTTTGAGGTCTTCAGCCGATGCAGCAGAAGCGCAGGCACATCCGGATGTGCTTGGAAGGTGTGAATGTGAAAGGTGTGTGTGTGTCAACGCATGTAGCGTCCCACACCAAAGGCCTTCCCATCTTCCACGGTAGCAACGACATACCGTCCGGTCTCTTTCCATCGCTTCGTGCTGAACCATTTGGTTCACCTACGGCCGAAAGACCTGCGGTGGAAAGAGCCCTACGAATTATGTCGTTTAGAACAGCGTGCCGAGGTATGCGACCTGCGCTTCTGCTACAAGAAAGATCATGGTGTCCCAGATTATCGACGACTACTCCACAGGTGCACCTTGTGTATCCCCACACAAGGTGTACCCAGCCGAAGGCAAGTGGCAATGCGGAAGGTTGTGTCGTCCAACATTGTACTGATGTTGGGCGATGGGAGCGCCTGGATCCATAACCCTGACTCCCATTCTCCAACGGCTAGTAGGCGTGCACGTTCTGAAATATTGACAGAAGTGTCAATTAGTGTATTAAATCTCAATTTACAGAGCGGCAAATCCCACAGTCGCTGTGAGCCTAGGCGTGAGGGCAGGTCAGTGTCGGGGCAAGACATCCTCCAAGCATTTATGGCATCGGTCTTGCATCGAACCTCGGAATCAATCAGTCTATTTGACAAAATCTTCCTGACTAATTCTTCGGTGCTATGGACCGACGATAGAAATGCTGGCAGACTCTTGGACCCAGGCTCGGTCATTAATATCTACATTAAAAATTTTACACAAAGAATTTTGTATTAAGTTGTCTAGTCTGCCCAAAATTTCTACATTTTTCCAAAATTGTCCTGAACGGAGGGCATGTGTAAATTTGGGTACGAAAAGACAAAAACGAAGAATAGTGAAAGCTGAATGAATACTGATATTACATAGACTATCAATAACCAGATCAAAATTTTGAATTTTTTCCTCGATAAAAGTGGAAAAGCCCTCTTCTAAAATCGGAGACCTCAGGAGGCGTAAAGAAGTTTTGTCCAAAACTTTTATGTTGGGGGCCAAACAGTTGAATTTTGAGTAGTTGTTAATTTATCTGTGTTTTCAGATATAAAAATCTCACATTTATTCGGGTTGAGTTCTAAGCCAATTGACTGAAACTCGTTCTTTATTTGGGTTAAATCTTGTAAAACTGTCTCTCCTTTTCCCCCTAAAGTCCCGTCATCTAGGTACCAAATGTTGAATTTTGATTTTATTTTTTGAATTATTGGGTTAATGGCCAACCTGAAGATGACTGGTCCCAACGGATTACCTTGCTGACATCCAACAGCTGAATTCAAAAGGTGGTCTTTATAAATAAATTTTGTTGGCTGACTGCTTTTGCCTGCTGTTGTCAAAGACAGTTAAAAATTTTGGGGGTTTCTAATTTGGCCTGTGTCAGCAAGGTGTCCCTGTTTACAGAGTTGAAGGCGTTTATCAGGTCAACTTTCAAGATGACCTCTCCATCTTTGCTACTGTCAAGGTATGTTGCAAGCGCATGGATTGCGGCCTCAAAACCTCCTTTTGAACCAAAACCTAATTGAAAGGGCTGATTTTGGTAGTAAGCTCCGTACTATAAAAATGACAATAAATTTTGGCTGCCAAACGCCGCAAAGTGCTACCTACGGCAATGGGACGAATGCCACCATCCTTCTTGTTAAGGGCACATAAATTGGCCCCATACAAAATATCTGTGATGCCACTGTCCACATTGCCTGAGAGCATGAGGTTGACTAGAGCTGTTAGCTCCCTCAGAAGTGAGTAATAATATGTACTTACCTATTATCAGTTGCCTAAATTCAAATTATATACTTAGGTGTTAATTAATATGCAAGTATGTTTGGCAATATAAGAAAAGCAGATAAGAATAATTTTACTTAAAGTTCGATTCCTAAGTAATGCAAAGTACTTAAGTAATTTTTATTTTGGTTGGCTGTCTACCAGGTATACAAGGTAAATAAGAATATTAAATTAGAACCAAACAATTTAGCAGAAATGGCTTAAATTCGACTCACTTACGAAAACAAGCTTTCGGTCCCCGTTGCCATATACGAACATCTATGGCAGTCATTACGACCCTAAAAATGTTGACTGGTCGTCAATACAGACCTTCGATATCGCCAAATTCGTCGTTGCGCCTGCAAAATTGCTTCAGTGGCGTGGTCGTTAGCGCATCGGCTTTCGACTCCGTAGTGTCGGGTCGAATTAAATATTTGTGTGATCCACAAATGTTCGTTTCGGAGTTTGGGTGTTTTCTATGTACCTATATTGTATGTTTTTAGAAATATATTAGTATGTTTATCAGTTGTCTAGATCCCAGCAAGCTTATAGTTTAGTTTGGGCTAGATGATGTTGTGTGAAAATGTCCGAAATATTTATTTATTATTAAATTTATTTAATAGTTGTTATGTGACTTTTTTCATATTTCTGATTTTGATGCCATTTTGATCGTTATCTAAAGCCGCACTAAAAGCAAAAACCGATATCCAAAAAAGTTCAATATTGACTAAGTTAGAAAAAGTAAAGTTGTGGGTGCAAAGGGGCCCTTCTTACATATATCGGGCCCCAGCGACCTCACCTGCTAGTGGCGCACCTGCTGATTAACTGACGAGGTTCGTATATTACGGTACTCATGTGGTGGCTTCGGCCCTTACGTGGATACCAGGTGGTACAACAGTGTTGGTCCGGAGGGGTACCACCGTGCAGCTGTGCTAAAGTCCCCCAAGTAACCCAGCCGAGGCTGGGTTGCGTTAGGGGTTCAGCAGCTGCACTGCTGGGCCCAGGACGATGTACGGTGCGGCAGGCAGGGGTCCAGTGGGGGCGAAGCGGAGTCTAGTGTGGGTGGTATGGGTCGATTCGCCGGCCAGGGAGACCCTTAGCAACGGCGTTGCCGCGGCCGCCCGCAATATAGTCATGGGGCCCGCCTGGGACCAACCGCCCCAGGAGGCTGCCCCACAGCATAATCCTGATGTGGGGTCGCCGCTCCGGGTGGTAACCGGTGTGGGGTAGCGGCGGCCTTACATCAGGGAGGTTTGGGAGCCCTTCCGTCCGGCGGGTCGGCTCCGACCTAGCCACACGGTTCTAGACGAAGCTAGCCTCTGCACTTTGTCACTTACTACCGCACCAAATGACGCCCTGTCTTCACGCTTCCATATATCTCATCATGACAGTGCAACAAAGTTATAAACCTCCCTCTAGAAACCCCACAAAGTCGATTCCTTTTGAGGTGGAGTTCGCGAATATCCGCGGACTCCATGCGAACCTCGATACCGTCCACCCTCACCTAGAGACGGCACGGCCTTCTGTGATGTTCCTTACGGAGACACAGATACGCCGCCCTGACGACACGTCTTACCTCAGTTACCCGGGTTATGTCATTGAGGAACAATTCCGCGACAAAGCCGGAGTGTGCGTGTTCGTTAGGGCGGATGTCTGCTGCCGCCGGTTGCGCTGTCTAGAGAACCCCTCCTACTCCGTCCTTTGGCTGCACGTGGATCATGGCTCTATGACCCAGATCTACGTGTGCGTCTACCGCTTCCACACAGGGGACACTGGGACAACAAGGCTTTTCGAATACCTCAGCGAAATGGCTGACGATGCGCAGGTGCGGTTCACGAACGCTGACCTGGTTTTCCTGGGGGACTTTAACGGTCATCACGTTGAGTGGCTGGGGTCCCTTAGGACCGATCATGCGGGACGATCCGCCCATGCATTCGCTCTCTCCCACGGGCTGACCCAGATGGTACAGGGGATCACCCGGATACCTGACAGGTCAGACCACACGCCTGCCTTGCTGGATCTACTGCTGACGAGTCGCCCAGCCGAGTACAGTGTGTCGGTACGCGCCCCACTGGGCACTTCCGACCACTGTGTGGTGCACGCCAGCTTCCAAGTGCCACCGCCTGCTCGTGCTGAGCAAATGACTCGACGACTATGGCACTACTCATCGGCAGACTGGGACGGTCTCCGCGATTACTTTGCGTCCGTCCCGTGGAGCCAACGCTGCTTTGTAAGGAAGGTAGCCTTCGGATAGCGCTGCTGCCGTTGCTGGCGAGATCAGTCTAGGGATAGAATATTATGTCCCTTTCACTGATGTCGCCAGCATCCGCAAAGCTCGCCCCTGGTTCGGGCGTGAATGTGCCGAGGCTGTCCAGAAAAAACAGTCGGGGTATCGCGCCTGGGTCAGGGCTCGGGTGGCACGTGACCCGAATGTGAACCACCTCAAAGCAGCGTACAATAGGGCCACTAGGTCCAGCAAGAGAGCCTTCAAGAGAGCGGATGCCCAGCGCGTCGCGGGGCTTGGTCAGGAGCTCACATCCCACCCCACGGGCAGCCGTGGATACTGGCAACTGGCCAAAGCCGTACAGTCTATTTTTTGCCAACCCTCGCTGCCACCACTGCGTTTTCCTGATGGATCACTGGCTCACAAAGCCCAAGAGAAGACGGACATGCTCGCAGACCTCTTTGCGGCTAATTCCCGCGTCGATGACCGTGGCCTGCAGCTCCCCGCCATGCGCCATCGCCAACTGTGGCCACACTATGCCTGATATTGTTATCAGGCAATGTGATGTACGGGCAGTGCTGCGGTCGCTCGACACGCGGAAAGCCAGTGGCCCTGACGGCATTCCGGCGGTGGTGTTACGAAAGTGTGCTTCTGAGTTGTCTCCAGTACTAACACGTCTGTACCGCCTGTCATACTCTACAGGGCTCGTGCCGGAGGTCTGGAAAGAGGCGAACGTACAACCGATCCCCAAGAAAGGGGATCGGTCCGATCCAGGCAACTATCGACCCATAGCTGTCACCTCAGTCATTTGCAAGGTGTTTGAGCTCTTTATCAATAAGCAGCTCATGCGATACCTAGAGGATCACTCGCTAATTAATGATCGGCAATATGGCTTCAGGCCAAAACGATCAACGGGTGACCTCCTGGCATTCGTCACGCATGTATGGGGTGAGGCTATCGAAAAGTACGGCGAGTCCTTGACTATTAGCCTGGACATCGCCAAAGCTTTCGATAGGGTCTGGCATGCTTCGCTCCTTTCCAAGCTTCCGGCATATGGTCTACCTCCTCAACTGTGCAGCTGGATTGCCAGCTTTTTAAACGAGCGCCGAGTGCGGGTCCTCTGCGATGGTCAGGCTTCTCGCTTCTTGCAAGTGAATGCCGGGGTACCGCAGGGGTCCGTACTATCACCAACTCTCTTTCTTCTGCATATCAATGATATGCTATCCCTCGGGAACATTCATTGCTATGCAGATGACAGCACACTGCACGGGAGTTACTCGGTTCGTCCGACGGCGGGGCGATCTGAGATTGAGGAGGAGAGACGACGACTCGTGGCTGATCTCGACCGTAACCTCGACAGTATCTCCCAATGGGGTGCCGAGAGCTTGGTCGAGTTCAATGCCCGCAAAACACAGGCGTGTGCATTTACAGCGAAAAAATCCCCTTTCCTTCCCCTACCCACTCTTCAGAATGCAACATTACCAATGAAGGATAATCTAGACATCCTTGGCATAGACATACGTCGAGAGCTCAATAACACTAAATACATTGAGAGATGTATTGGGCTAGCTTCGCGGAAATTAGGAATACTGAACAACGTAAAGCGATTCTTTACACCGCACCAGAGGTGTCTGCTGTACAAAAAGCAGATTAGACCCTGCGTCGAATACTGCTCTCACCTCTGGGACGGCTCCGCGAAGTATTTGCTGGACGCACTCGACGCTATGCAGCGACGCGCTGTTCGCATTATAGATTGTCCGGAGGTAACGGGAAGCCTTGAGCCTCTAGCCTAGCGCCGAACAATTGCTTCCTTGGCCGCGTTCTACCGTATTTACCACGGTGAGTGTTCTGAAGAGCTCTTCAATCTGATCCCACCCTCTCCCTTCCGATCCCGAACAACGCGTGTCGGGCAGAGATGTCACTCTCGTACCGTGGAAACCGTCTTCGCGAGAACTGAGCGTTTTAAACGTTCGTTTCTCTGCCGAACGATAGTGGCTTGGAACGCCCTGCCCGCGCACGTGTTTCCTCCAACATATAACCCTGGGTTCTTTAAGCGAAGCGTGAAGAGGCACATTACTGAGTCGTCAAGTTGAGGGTCACTCTCTATAGTATTCCTGTGTACTGTGAGAGTTGCCCACAATCGCCAGACGTCGCCACAGCTTACCATCAGGCGGGTGGCGTCAATTTGTCGACCTAAATATTAAAACAAAAAAAATAGCCATGTGAAATTAGTAGGTTGTACTAGGTAAGGGCATCTAATTCCGTGGTATTTTCACCAAATCTCGAAAGAACCTCAAAAATTAAGTATTTATTGTGCCTTTTTCTACATAAGGCTATTTTTATTAGAAGTGTAATCTATCTTATTTTTGAAAAATACCATCAATTTGACTCTAAAAGTTCATTAAAACTGTTAAATTAATAAAAAAATAAAAAAGTCAGAAGCTCCTAATTCCGTGGTAAAAATTCTAATTCCGTGGTATTTGGATTCTAATTCCGTGTGAAATGACGTGGACATGGTGTTCAAAAATAAATTAAAAAATAAAATAAAAATAAAATAAAATAACGTTTATTATCTTTGAAATTTTTAGAAAATTATTTAGGTTCGTCAAAAGTTGGTGTGACTCTACCGAGGGTTCCAAAATGCAACGAGACTGAGAAGAGCCCTCAAGAAACTCAGTTCGGCTTTTTTCCAAAATATTTCATCTTAAATCTAATACAGAGTTATTTAGAAAGGAGCAATTCGTGTTACAACCAGGCAGCCTTGTCATCTAAGAAATCATTAATACTATAATAAGCTTTATGGCACAATTTACGTTTTATTAGTTTTTTAAATTTATTAACAGATAAATTTGCTATTTTGGTTGGCAATGTATTGTACATTCGAATAAAGTTCCCCGCAAAAGAATTACTCACTTTATGAAGCCTAAATTTAGGAACAGCCAGTTTATCCTTATTTCTTAAGTTTAGATTATGATTATCACTATTTTTCACAAATTTACTTTTGTTCTTGTGGGTATACAATAAAATTTCATAAATATACTGTGAATACACTGTAAGGATGTTAATATGCTTAAACTTATCTCTTAATGACTCCCGAGACCCCATTCCATAGATAGTCCGGACAGCCCTCTTCTGCAACACAAAGATGCATTCAATATCGGCAGCGTTACCCCACAGTAGTATGCCATATGTCATGATACTGTGGAAGTAGCTGAAGTAGACAAGACGCGCTGTTTTAATGTCTGTAAGTTGTCGGATCTTTTTAAAAGCATAGGCTGCTGAACTAAGCCTGGCCGAAATTTTCCCGATATGAGGCCCCCATTGCAATTTGGAGTCTAACGTTATTCCCAGAAAGACAGTGTCATCGACCAATTCTATTATATCATCCCTAACCTTAACACTGGTTTTAACAAGTCTTACATTAGGTAAGGTGAATCTTACACATTTAGTTTTATTTTCATTTAATAATAAATTATTAGCACAAAACCAGTGGACTATCCTAGAGAGGGCAATGTTTACATCGTCAAGTTCGCGCTGTCCACGTTTAACTTTAAATATTAAAGAAGTGTCATCAGCAAACAAAACTACCTCGTGGTCGTCTCTTATGAGGTGAGGGAGATCATTAATATATACTAGAAAAAGAAAAGGTCCCAAAATTGAACCCTGCGGTACCCCCATTGCTACAGGAGAACCAGGTGACTGTTTACCATTGATCACTACTTTCTGGACCCTATCACTTAAGTAAGAATTGACGAAATTCAAGGCCGTCCCCCGGTATCTCTTAGCATCGCTAACACTTTCAACACCTTGGCCTGGAGCTGCGTTAGTGAGGCGCTCGTATATCACGTAGTGCCTCTCTACTTCCGGTGTATTGTCGGGGCAAATTTATCCGTCAACTAGGGCCATAGTTTACCCCAACTGGCTTGGGCCAGTCCGGAGACTTTGTCGTGCGGTGTTCTACAGAGGTCGGTCCGAGTGTCGCTCCTGTGGAACATGGGATACGACTGGGAACTTGGGGTTTGTAGCTCCAAAGCATCGGCGTAACGGGCTTTTGCTACGGCGATGATACTCTCGTCACGGCAAAGGGGGCAACGAACCAGGAGGAAGCCCGCAAGATGACGATGGGTGATGCTCAACTCATGGGTCGAATACGGCGGCAGGGTCTGGGTGTAGCCCTGCGCAAGACCAAGGCTCTGTTTTTCACGGACCTCGTCGCAGGCCACCTGCAGGATCCAGCATAACTGTAGGAAGTGTAACTTCTGCATTGAGGCCTCGATGAAGTATTTGGGGCTCGTAATCTAGAGCCGGTGGAACTTCGGACCACATTTCCGAAGTTTGGTCCAGTAGTGGGTAAGTGACGGGGAAGCAGACACACTGGCGCAACTGAAGCTAAACTTAAGGGAACCCACCGCTCCCTGCAGGAGACTGTACCTTGGGATCGCGCGGAGCATGGATCTATACGGGGCTCCCGTATGGGCTACCGCACCGCACAATCTACCATCGTCCCAACTCCGCCAGGATATCATGGAGACATTGAAGGTGTGACTTGAGGTGAGACCGATAATGGAGGAGTGGCTACGGAGGCGACACGGTGACCTCACTTATCACGCGCTGCAGAAGATTACCAGGCATAGGGACTTTAGTAAGGTATTTCCATCGCATTTATCGTGGGGTCACATCCCAGTGTCCACACTCAAGAGTTCCGACGAGGACACGGTTCTCCACTCGTTGGTGGAGTGCTCAGTATGGGCGAGTCAACGCCAAAACCTCAGGTCTGGGCGTGGATTCGTCTGGAATCTCTCGCTAGAGGCCATGATACGAGCCATGGCCTCCAGCAGAAAGAAGTCGAATGTGGTGTCGAATTCTTCTGCGAGCCGGTTATGCTCAAGGCTTCAATACGCAAAGGACCACCAACCTCCAAGATTGGGGCCCGAGGACGGCGGGCTTATAACTCACCATCCTTACAGAAGAAGGCCAGAAGGGTCGTGTGCTAATATCATTCCTCGCTCACCGACACAGGATAAACCCGACTCAGGATAAATAAAAACGTTGAGTAATGTTTTATTCGACCCATTAATGTGCTCCCCAACAACGCGGGATTCTCATTTTTTTTGAAATTTTTAGAAAATTATTTAGATTCGTCAAAAGTTGGTGTGACTCTACCGAGGGTTCCAAAATGCAACGAGACTGAGAAGAGCCCTCAAGAAACTCAGTTCGGCTTTTTTTTCCAAAATATTTCATCTTAAATCTAATACAGAGTTATTTAGAAAGGAGCAATTCGTCTTACAACCAGGCAGCCTTGTCATCTAAGAAATCATTAATACTATAATAAGCTTTATGGCACAATTTACGTTTTATTAGTTTTTTAAATTTATTAACAGATAAATTTGCTATTTCGGTTGGCAATGTATTGTACATTCGAATAAAGTTCCCCGCAGAAGAATTACTCACTTTATGAAGCCTAAATTTAGGAACAGCCAGTTTATCCTTATTTCTTAAGTTTAGATTATGATTATCACTATTTTTCACAAATTTACTTTTGTTCTTGTGGGTACACAATAAAATTTCATAAATATACTGTGAATACACTGTAAGAATGTTAATATGCTTAAACTTATCTCTTAATGACTCCCGAGACCCCATTCCATAGATAGTCCGGACAGCCCTCTTCTGCAACACAAAGATGCATTCAATTTCGGCAGCGTTACCCCACAGTAGTATGCCATATGTCATGATACTGTGGAAGTAGCTGAAGTAGACAAGACGCGCCGTTTTAATGTCTGTAAGTTGTCGGATCTTTTTGACAGCATAGGCTGCTGAACGAAGCCTGGCCGAAATTTTCCCGATATGAGGCCCCCATTGCAATTTGGAGTCTAACGTTATACCCAGAAAGACAGTGTCATCGACCAATTCTATTATATCATCCCTAACCTTAACACTGGTTTTAACAAGTCTTACATTAGGTAAGGTGAATCTTACACATTTAGTTTTATTTTCATTTAATAATAAATTATTAGCACAAAACCAGTGGACTATCCTAGAGAGGGCAATGTTTACATCGTTAAGTTCGCGCTGTCCACGTTTAACTTTAAATATTAAAGAAGTGTCATCAGCAAACAAAACTACCTCGTGGTCGTCTCTTATGGGGTGAGGGAGATCATTAATATTTACTAGAAAAAGAAAAGGTCCCAAAATTGAACCCTGCGGTACCCCCCAAATCATTCCCAAGTCATCCCGACCAAACCCCGAAGAGGTCACACAGATGGACAAAGTCCGCCGGGTGCACCTGGAAATACCTTCTGCGTGCGTACCAGAGACGACTGGCAACGGATGTGGGAGGGGCCGCGCAATTAAAAAAATACATTAGTGTGCTCTCTATAACACAGCGAATATTTTGGCCCTAAACAATTTTCGCTATGTGTCAAATGTAAATTATTTTATTTTTCGTATTGTTTATCACGCTATGTTTCCAAAAGTAATGTTCAATTATGTAAAAAATGTTTTTTTAATATTTCTACCAAATTACATTTTTCTTTAGCTCAAACATATTTTTAATAACATAGCGACTTTTGCTGGCGCAACGACGCAGCGGTTAGATGGCAGTCAATTCACCGGCCCCAACTGGGTTGGTAAAAGGCTCGGTGGATGACGTGGTTAGACTGTTAATGGGAACTATTATATTTGCCAGAACCTCGTTCGTTGATCAGCAGGTGACGTTGGTTTGTTCACCCGTCTTTTCAGAGAAAGCAATTAACAGTCGGTATCGTTAATTTCAGATTGAAATGATGATTAATTACTGTATCATCATGCTACTACCAGCTCTTGTGTTCAGTCAAATTCGTATCGAAATAAACATAGGTGAAAATTCAAACTCTGTTAAATTAGAAGGTATGGAGAGAGAGCTTATATCTGATACAGAACGGAAGTCTTTTAAGCTTGATGACAAATCATTAAAAGAAGCTACAAGAGAATATAAAGGAATGGCTTGCACAGATGTGTATGTAAAACCACCAACTGGAGGTACCGATCTGTATGGACAATATAAATGGCGGCCTATCTATAGGGTTACTAAGCCAATTAAAGCTAAAATTGTTGGCATTAAATCGAAGCCTACTTCTGTCAATAGCGCAGAGTATAAAAATGAACTTGAGAATGTAAAAGTTAAATATACGATGTCTGTGACACAGCAGGTTGCTGATACTGTAGAACACAGTTGGAGCAAGGGTTCAGAAGTGACTGTCGGAGCCTCAATCGATTACTCCGTTACCTTTGGCATAGCCAGTGCAGGGGGTTCCACCTCTTTGAGCTACACAGGAAATTGGAATGAGGATACTTCTGAAGGTAGAACCTTCACTCTTGGTTCTACTTCTGGTTTAGAATTGGAGCTTGAGCCTGGAGGACACGTAGAGGCATTGCTTACCGCAACAAAAGGAACAATGGATATTGATGTCGAATATTTGTCATACTTGGAAGGCACCGTAGTATGCAATTACGAACAGCCGTACAAAGGACATCATTATTATTCGTATGATATTTATAATATACAATTTGAGGCATTTTTACCTTCATACAAATTCACTACAGAAAAAATGCATATTGGATTCTATACTACTTCAAGAATAGAAGTTAGGAATCTCACGAATGGTAAAATGATAGCTGAGGAAACTGGAGGTGTCCTGAAAGTTGGTAAGCAGACCACATTCTACGGCTAAGCAATGCCTGAAGCAATCAGTATTTTTTTAGAAAATATTTTTTTAAATTATTTGTGGGTATTTATTATAGCTTATATAGGCAAGCGGCAAACCCAAACAAACAATTTTTGTTTTTCATTTTCTTTTTTTTTTAATTGGAAATCATTGAAAAATTATCCAAGAACTTTTTTGCTTTGGCCATCTGATTTCTTACAGCCTCCGGATTGTCGAACGCTAAAAAATCGCTACGTGTACAAATAGATTTTACGATGTGAAAAATGTATATTTTCTCATTTTGAAAAATAGTCAGTTGAAGCTTAAGATCTGAGAAGTATTCTGCCGCAGGATTTTTTTGAATTCGATCTAAACTCGCTGAAATAAAACATTTTGAATTTGACAATTTTTGCGCTTTAAAATGGTTGTATCTTCTTTATAACGCATTTTTTCGAAAAACTACAAGAGTAAAAGTGTCTTATTTTGCCCGTTTTACCCTTAGAAATCATTTCCAATATAAAAACCAACTTTTTATCAGTTAACAAATTAATTTGTTTATTACAATAATAGCCCACCTGCACAAATTTTGTTTTCTTACCAATTGACTCCTTTTGGTCCAAGGTTTACAAAAAGTACAAACTTGTATAGGCGCATTCACATTTTCTGTGATTGGTCAGTCATTTTAGTTTTTCAGGCGGTTTCCGTTTGCTTATATAATATTAAATGAAAACAACTTTCCTGCTCTTTTATTAAGATTTGAGTACTACGTTTTTACTCTTAAAGATTTTGAATGAATTTGAACTAATTTTGAAAATTCTAGTTATATTAAATAAATAAATTGTCAAATATTCGGATAATATCGTAATATAGATTTAGAAAACTTAAAACAAGTAATTTTATTGTTGTTTTTTGACATTCATCCAATCGGGACCACAGACCCAGCAAACCTCTCGCTTCAATTGGGACATCGGGACTTGGACAGGCGATTGTTTGTATCATACGTATGCACACCGCCGCGCCGCCTTAACAGGCGTTCCCCTCGCTCACATGATTAGAGCCTATGGGCCATAAGTTCGGAATAAAACAAATTGACGTTTTGACAACTCACTAGACTAGATCTAGTTGCGCGGCTATTGTCATACCACAAAAATGCCAAGCTGCTCAGTTTTTTGTTGCAAAAAAAGATCAGTCACATCTAGTTTACAAAAAGATGGTATTACCTTCCATAGGTAAGTATTTTTAATCAAATAATAATACAAATTTCTTTGTTTATAATAATCAAAGTCTCATTGTTTCGGATTTTTCTATCAACACGAAGTCGGTCGTTTCATACAATTCGCAAATCAGTCAAACATGTCAAACGACTGACATGGTTATAGTGTCTGTATCGGAGTGATGTACCAAGTTAGGTATCGATAAAATACCTTGAAAATGCAAAGAGGTGCAATATAACCTAGGTATGCAATACATTCTGCTGTTGCAATAATTGAGCTGAGTTTGTCGATCCGGGTCGAACTCCTAAACGACGGAACCGATCTTTATGAATTCAGATATATGCACTCACGGTGATGGTCACTATGACCGTGCCAAATTTCAAAAAGATCGGTCCAGTCATTTAGGAGCAGTTCGATCCCAAACGAAATACACGAGTCACCTAAGAAAATTTCAATTACTGGTTTGAATATTATTTAAATTACGTAGGTCTGTAGGTATATTATGATCTTGATTTTAATAAAGGATTTGTACTTGTATGGTTTTGTATTGTACGGTGTTGTACTCGTAGTGCCCTTGCCCTCATTTTATTCTCCATCGTTTTGTCCGTTGATGCTACTATATCACTAGTGTTAACGAAAGTGACGAAAGTTCATTCAAATGTTTATTTTTATGGGGTAGGTATTTATTATACATACAGAGTGTAATATTCATATGGGCAGCATGGAAAAGTGTGAAACTATAAGACATACGAAGATCTGTTCTTAGTAACCATGTAATCGATTATAGTAAAAATAGAAAACTGCATTATGACATTATGCATTATGATTTAAAAATAAACTTGTACGAGTATTCAGCTCGGGAATCGAAGCTCTAGAAATCTCTTTTTGAAAAAAGCTTTTTTCCCCTTTTGTATAGGTCTTAAGTAGTAATATTACTACGAAACGTCTAAAATTAATAAAATGCATTGTTTTAGTAGGTGTTCCTAAGAAAAGATCTTCATTTGTCTTATAGTTTCATACTTTCCCACACTGACCTATTTGAATGTACAGCCTGTATACATAATACCCTGTATACAGCTATAGATTTAACCTTTGTTTTTTTTTATATTTGGTTAGCCAAATTGACGCCGCCCGCCTGGTGGTAAGTCGTGACGACGTCTAGCGATTGTGGGCCACTCTCACAGCACACAATACTATAGAGAGTGGCCCTCAACTTGACGACCAACTGATGTGCCTCTTCACGCTCCGCTTAAAGAACCCAGGACTATATGTGGGAGGAAACACGTGCACAGGCAGGGTGTTCCAGGCCACTATCGTTCGGCAGAAAAACGAACGTTTAAAACGCTCGGTTCTCGCGAACATGCTATCCACTGTGTGGGAGTGGCATCTCTACCCGGCACGCGTTGTTCGGGATCGGAAGGAAGAGGGTGGATCAGATTGAAGAGCTCTTCAGAGCACTTGCCGTGGCAAATACGGTAGAGTGCGGCCAAGGAAGCTATTGTTCGTCGCTGCATAGCGTCGAGAGCGTCCAGCAAATACTTCGCGGAGCCGTCCCAGAGGTGAGAGCAGTATTCGACGCAAGGTCTAATCTCAGTCTTGTACAGCAGACACCTCTGGTGCGGTGTAAAGAATCGCTTTACCTTATTCAGTATTCCTAGTTTCCGCGAAGCTAGCCCTTTACATCTTTCGATGTAGTTTTTATTATTGAGCTCTCGACGAACGTCTATGACAAGGATCAAGAATCAAGAATCAAGAATCAATTTCATTTATTCAGTTTAGGCACATAAAGAGCACATATGAATGTCAAAATTTTACAATTTTGTCAAGTAATATTATAAAAATACTAAATTAAGTAAGTACATAAATAACCATTAGAAAATGATTCTTTCGCTGGTTCGGTAATTTGGTTCTCCTGAGAAGAGACCAGCAAGAAACTCAGGTAGATTATCCATTTTCTTTTTTAATATTGTTTTGTTTACATTGTTACAATTAGTTTCTATTGTATTATACGAGTGGCCAACAACAGAAGATTAGGGTGACCATGCATTTTTATCATTAAGATATTCGTCTACATTATAGTAGCCTTTCATCATCAAACATTTTTTAACTACTATTTTAAACTTATTAAGAGGCATGTCAACCAAATCCTGAGGAATTTTATTATAAATTTTTATACATTTGCCAACAAACGAATTACCAACTTTATGAAGTCTAATTTTTGTCATTGCCAATTTATTTTTATTTCTTGTATTAAAATTATGGTTATCGGAATTTTTTTTGAATAGATCTATGTTCTTCCGTACATATAAGATGTTGTCGTAAACATATTGAGAAGCAACTGTTAAAATATTAATTTCTTTAAATAATTCTTTCAGCGAGTCACGGGGTCCGAGTCTATAGATTGCTCGTATAGCTCGTTTCTGTAATATGAATATTGTCTCAATATCGGCAGCTGAGCCCCACAGCAGCAGACCATATGACATAACGCTATGAAAGTAGCTAAAATAAACTAATCGTGCCGTTTTTTCGTCAGTCAGAGACCTTATCTTTCTAACCGCATAGGCAGCTGAGCTAAGTCTTCCTGCCAAGGCTGTGATATGAAGACCCCATTGTAGTTTACTATCTAGAGTTATCCCAAGAAAAACTGTGGTATTGACTATTTGAACTAATTCATTATTCATAGTAATATGAGTATCCACCTGTCTAACATTGGGCATAGTAAATTTTACACATTTTGTTTTCTTCGCATTGAGCAGCAAGTTGTTACTTGTGAACCAATGCAATATTTCCGAAAGGGTATTATTTACATCGTCAAGTGCTACTTTTTGTCTATCACTTTTAAAAATTAATGATGTGTCATCAGCAAATAATACTATCTCACAAAGATTTTTAGTGAAATAAGGAAGATCGTTTACGTATATTAAGAATAAAAGGGGTCCTAATATAGAGCCCTGGGGTACTCCCATGACTAATGAGGCGCCAGAAGAGTCGGTGCCATTAATGTTTACTTTTTGTACTCTACCAGTGAGGTAAGACTCGAGTAAGCCAAGTGAGCTGTTCGAAACACCATAATAACCTAATTTTAGTAGCAAAGTCCCATGATCAACACAATCAAAAGCTTTTGATAGATCACAAAATATACCAATAGCATCCTGCTTTTCCTCCCAAGCATCAAATATATGTTTCACAAGTGCAACTCCCGCATCCGTTGTGTTCCTGCCTTTAGTGAAACCAAACTGTTTGTTATGAAGTAACTTATTGTCTGTAAAATGTGAAAGCAATTGATTAAATATTATTTTTTCAAAAATTTTACTGAGGGATGGGAGTATGGAAATAGGTCGAAAATTTGAAGGATCACTTTTGTCTCCTGCTTTAAATAAAGGATTGATTTTACTGTACTTCATAAGATGAGGAAACTGATTTTCATCTATACATTTATTGAATATGAATGCAAGGTGAGGTGCTATAGCGGGCACTATTGATTTTATTATATTAGTTGAAATGCCCCAAAGATCCTCGGTATTTTTTATATTTAGTTGTTTAAAAGTTTTAAGTATAGTGACAGAGTCAATATACTGAAAATCAAAGTTAATTCTACATTTATCAACACTAGATTTAAGAAGAGAATTGGCTACGTTTTTTGACGAATTTAACTTATTTGTAGTGGTGATTGGAACATTTGTGAAGAAAGATTCAAATGCATTGGCCACTTCAGAATCAGTTTTAATATGTTTATCATCTATTTTTAACTCGAAGGATCGATCACGTGACTTTGCTTTACAAGTTTCTTTGTTAATAACATTCCATATTGCCTTCGTTTTATTATCAGATTTTTCAATTTTAGCCCGTATATAATTAGATTTAGCTGTTGAACATACTTTTTTGAATAGTTTGGAGTACTTTTTAATCTGTTCAATTACTTGTGGCTCATTAGTAGATGCCTTTGTCTCGTATAATTCATATAATTTCCTTCTACTTTTATAGATTCCAGGCGTAGCCCAATCACTAAATTTTATTTTAAATTGATTTACATTTATTGTTTTTTTAGTGAAAATGTTATCACATTCGTATTTGATTACTCCGAACAAATCTCCGTAATGATCATTCGGGTGTTTATCATTATTCAACTCCAAAAGAGGTACTTTATTCTTAATGTTTTCTTTAAATTTTTCTAATCTATAAGTTGTGATTGGTCTACAAACAATATTTTTTGATAATGGAACATGTTGGAACTTAAATCTAGCTAACTGACCTGCATGATCTGAATTTACAAAATGTATTATAGATTTCTCATCTACATCGCTGTTAGAAAAAATATTATCTAAGCAGGTAGCTGATGTGGCTGTGGTGCGTGTTGGTTCACAAAAAAGATTTTGTAAGTTAAAAGATTTAAAAAGGTTGAGGAACCTTAGCGCGTTCTGAGAGTTTTCTAAAATATTAATATTAAAATCGCCACATACAACTATAGTCTTCTTACATTTACATACCTTTTTTAAGGCTTCCTCCATAATGGACTCAAACAGGTAGTAATCTCCAGAAGGAGGTCTATAGACGCTAATAATAATATATTGTTCTAGCTCTGCACATGATAGTTCAATATTTCGCTCACTTGTGAGTGCTACTACGTCTTTTCGGTCTTTTGATTTTAATTTGTCATTAATTAAAATGAGAGACCCACCTCTTATAGCGGAATCTCTAGTAAACGCACTAATGATTTTATAATTATCAATATTAACTAAGAGTTCATGTTTTTTTAACCAGTGTTCAGTTAAACAAAGTACATGGATACGTTTTTCATTTAAAAATAATTCTAGTTCTAACTCTTTGCCAGAAAAGCCTTCAATATTTTGATGAATTATATTCATGAACATAGACTTTTCCTTTGTCCTTAAATTTAATTTGCTAGGGATTTCCTCTATTGTCCTACAACTAAGTTTAAATTATTGTCACCCTTTTCAGGAACAGATTCCAAGGTCACAAGACAAACATTGTCACTTTTCTGCTCAATAAAAGCAGATTGTTTAGCCAAGTTTTTGGCTGAATAACTAATAAAATATGATAGCGAAGATGCTATCTGTCTCCTAAAATATCTATTCAAATAGAATTTATCTTCCGTCAATAACAATTTATTTTCTAAATACATGTTAATGTCAATCAGATGGAATTTATTTGGATTATGAAATGTCAATGTATGTATTGTTTGATTTAGCTTATATCTAAGATTGTTTTCGGCCTGTGACAAGCCACGGCTATAAGGAAGTGTGAATAAAATAATGTTTTTAACATCTAATAAGCTCAGTAATTCTAAACAGTTTACAATTGCATTTCTGTCTGCATTTCCCCTATCTCCCACCAAAATTAAAAGTGTACAGTTGCTGTTTAAATTACAATTTTTAATTTTTTTTATAATGTTACAGTAAGTTAATCCCGGCATACAATAGTTAGTAACATTTGGGGCGGGGCCCCAAGAGATTAGACTACGTCCTCGCCGTCCGCCCTGGACCCCAACTTGACCACGGTAACGCAGTGGCAAGTTGGGTGACCGAACGTCGAAATCGAAACTTGAGTGGCCAACACAGAAGAAATTTTGCTTACTATGAAGCCTGAAGAGACCCCCGGTCCTGACACTGCCCTTCCCCGGGCAGTCTCAGCCGACGACATATTGCGCGAACAACGGACTTCGATGCCTATTGATTTGGGGGCTCGCGTCGCGCCGCCTAGTTGCAGCGCGACGTCGACGCCCCATGGAAAAGTTGCTGCTGGGACTGACGATGGGTCAGCTCCCAGTAGCGTGAAGAGTAAGGGCCGTTCTGCCTCGCAGAAGAGGACCCTCGAGAAGGAGGGACCGCCACGCGACCGGAGCACTAGTTGCTCTGGATGGGGGTCCCTCCTCTCCAGCGATTCGGAGGAGGAGGTGCCGGTAAAGACGGTGCGCACGCGTCTCGGCGCCTACCGTATGCGCCCGCCAACACCACCCCCGTCATCTGTCCCGTCCCTGCGCAGTCGCAGGGATATCGGTGTGCCGCCCGCGCGGGAGATAATGAGTATCTTCTCCCGCATGAACGCGGCCATGCGGGGGAGTAAAAATATGTCGGGGAGGAAGAAGATTGTGGCTTCACTGGTGGATGAAGCCCAATCCTCCCTCGACAAGCTCCTCGAGCGGAGCGTCACAGAGGAGGAGGCGAAGCTCCGCAAGCAGGTTGCGAGCCTGGAGGTGGAGCTCACTGCCTCCCGAAAGGAGATGGAAGATCTCCGTCGGGAGGTCGCTGAGTTGACCAAAGCGGTCAAGGCACCTCCAGGTCCCATGCTACCTCCTCCTCTGACGGCTGGACCAGCGCCGAAGACGGCGCCTAGGACCGCGCCCACCATGGCGCCCGGCTCGCCGCCGAAGCCTGTACCGACTACGGTGCAGGTCCTGACGGCGATCGAGAGGCGCCTCGCGGTCCTGGAGGACCGGGCGTACCGCCCTCCGCTAACGCGCCCCGCGTTTTCATACGCGGCGGCTGTTGGCGGTGCTCCCGCTCCCGGTCCTAGCGGCACACCTGCTGTCCGCCGCCCCGCTCCGCCCCCGTCCGCTTCGGTGAGCCGGATACCGGCCGAGACCGCGGCCCAGGCGCGGAAGGCCAAGGGGCGCGGCAAGAAGAGTGGCACCCCTGCCGCCTCCTCTTCCTCTATCGTCGCTCCCGCTGCTTCCTTACACCCCTCCAGACGGGAGGGATGGGAAGTAGTGGGAGCCAAGAAGAGGAAGACGAAGGCCGCAAAGAAAGCGGCCAAAGCCGCCGCGGCGAAGGCGCCGAAGAGGCCCCGCCCTCCTCGCTCCACCGCCGTCGTCCTGACGGTGACGACGGTAGGTGTGGAGAAGGGGGTGGGGTACGCCGACGTACTGAGGACCGTGAAGTCCTCAGTCAACCTCTCGGCCCTCGATATACAGGGGGGGCTCCGGTGCAAGAAGACACGCACCGGGGCTCGCCTCCTCGAGGTCTCCGGCGCCTCCAGCGGCCCTAAAGCTGACGCCCTAGCGGCTCAGCTTAGGGACGCGCTGGACCAAGAAGCCGTCCGCGTCACCAGGCCCACCAAATGCGCCGCATTGCGCATCACGGGTCTGGATGACGCGGCCACGACGGAGGAAGTTGTCTCCGCCGTCGTGGAGGCGGGCGGCTGCCCCCGTGACCAGGTGAAGGCTGGAGATATCTCCTTCGGCTCCACTGGTCACGGGATGACAGTCGTCCAGTGCCCCGTCGCGGCGGCACTGAAAGTGGCGGACGGACGAAGCCTCCTCGTAGGGGGCTTCCTAAAGGCGCAGGTGCACCTCCTTCGTGCCCGGGAAACCAGATGTTTCCGGTGCATGGTGGTGGGGCACTTAGGAGTGCAGTGTACAGCGGAAGTCACCGTGGGCGATCGGTGCTTCCGCTGCAGCCGGCCCGGTCACAAGGCAAGTGCCTGTGACGCCCCGCCTCGCTGCTTTAGATGCGAGGCGGAGGGCAAAACCGCGGATCACCGGGTCGGCAGCACAACCTGCGCCGCCTCGAGGCCAAAACCTCGTCCGTCCGCTGAGAGCGGTGGGGGTGCCGCCCTTGCGCGGCCAGTTGTTTCGCGGCGGGATGCGGTTATGGACGTCAATTAATGTCTGACGCCCGTATCCGTATCCTGCAAGTGAATTTGAACCACTGCCGTGCTGCTCAGGATCTTCTGTACCAGACCATCCGGCAGTGGTCCATAAACTTGGCCGTGGTCGCCGAGCCGTACTACGTCCACCCGGGAAGCCCGGTGGACGAGGACGGCTCGGCCTGTTGTATCTTTGGGGGGTCCGCCGCAGACAACTCGCGCCTTGCGATCATTGCAAGGGGCCGCGGGTGTGTTGCGGCCGATTATGATGGGTTGGCAGTCGTGGCCACCTACATCTCGCCGAACATTGACGAGTCTCAGTTTGAGCTATGGCTCACTGAGCTCGACGTCGTCTTCGCTGCGTGCCGTCCTCGCCCTGTCCTGCTCCTGGGAGACTTCAACGCCTGGAGTGAGGCGTGGGGCTCCCGGGAAACCAGGGACAAGGGGAGGCTTCTTGAGGACTGGACCAGAACACGTGGTCTGGAGGTCCTCAACCGGGGGAATGTCGCCACCTTTTGGCGGCGGGGGGGGGAATCGATCGTGGACGTAACGTTCGCATCCCCTGACCTCGCCGCCCGTATTACAGGCTGGCGCGTGGAGGAGGGTGAGGAGACGCACTCGGATCATCGGTACATCCGGTTCGATGTCGTCCCCCCACCTGACCTCCCACAGCCGGTGGCAAATCCCCCGGATCCGCGTTGGGCACTTCACCATCTGGATCGGGAGGCTCTCCTGGAGGCATCCATCGTGCAGGCCTGGATTCCGGCACCGGACCGGCCTGCCGATGTGGATGCCGAGGCGGAGTGGTTCAGGAGAGCCATGTCGCAAATCTGTGATGCGGCGATGCCTAGGGTTACACCCAGACCGGCCAGGAAGCAGGTGTACTGGTGGTCGCCGGAGATTGCAGAGCTGCGTGCAGCATGCATCTCCGCCCGCCGCCGGTACACCAGGTTTCGCCGGAGGCGTCGCCGCCCAGACGACGCGGCAGCCCGAGAGGCGGAGCTTTTTCAGGCATACAGGGAGGCTAAAGGTAATCTCCAGGAGACGATAAAGCGGGCCAAGACGGCGGCCCGCGAGGAGCTCCTGGAGACCCTGCAGCAGAACCCATGGGGGCGCCCGTACCTACAGGTCAGGGAGAAACTCCGACCTAGGGCGCCCCCACTGACCCAGAGTCTCCAGCCGCAGCAGCTGGAGCGGGTCATGGGCTCCCTGTTTCCGACGAGCGCGGAGGAGCACGTCCCTCCGCGCATGGCTCCGTCTCTGCCCGACGCGGATAGCACCAGCGAGGACGACGTACCCGAAGTCAGGGTGGGGGAGCTAGGTGCGGCAGTACTCCGGCTTAAACGCCGGAAAATCACTGCCCCCGGACCCGACGGCATTCCTGGCCGTGCATGGGTCCTGGCCCTCGAAGAACTCGGGCCTCGACTGATGGGGCTCTTTAGCGCATGCCTCGAAAGGGGCCAGTTTCCCAAGGTGTGGAGGACGGGGAAACTGGTCCTGATCCGTAAGGCGGGGCGGCCGGTGGACTCACCGTCCGGATACCGGCCGATCGTGTTGCTCGACGAGGTGTGTAAGCTCTTTGAGCGAATTATCGCGGAACGCCTCGTCGAGCATCTCACGAGTGTGGGGCCAGACCTGGCGGATAACCAGTTCGGTTTCCGTCGGGGACGCTCCACCGTGAGCGCGATCATGCGCGTGAAGAGCCTGACGGAGGAAGCAGTCTCGCAGGGCAAGGTGGTGGTGGCGGTGTCTCTTGACATCGCCAACGCGTTCAACACCTTGCCATGGAGCTGCGTTAGGGAGGCGCTCGTGTATCACGAAACGCCTCTCTACCTCCGTCGTATTGTCGGGGCCTATCTCTCGGAGAGGGCCATAGCTTTCCCCAGCTGGCTCGGGCCAGCTCGGCGAGATGTGTCGTGCGGTGTTCCGCAGGGGTCGGTCCTGGGGCCGCTTCTGTGGAACATCGGCTACGACTGGGTGCTGCGGGGTGCGTTGCCTAGGGGTGTCGGCGTAACGTGCTACGCCGACGATACCCTCGTCACGGCGCGGGGTGCAACGTACCAGGAGGCAGCACTCAAGGTCACGACGGGTGTTGCTCGAGTCGTGGGTCGGATACGGCAGCTGGGACTGGAGGTGGCCTTGCACAAGTCCGAGGTTCTGTGTTTTCACAGACCTCGGAACGGTCCACCAGAAGGTTCCAGCATAAATGTGGGAGGCGTTAGCATCGGCATCAAGCCCTCGATGAAGTACCTAGGGATCGTACTTGATAGCCGATGGAACTTCGGACCACATTTCCGAAGTTTGGTCCCCAAGGTGACGCAGGCATCGGTCGCGCTTTCGCGACTGATGCCCAACCTAAAGGGACCCAACGCCTCCTGCAGGAGACTGTACCTGGGGATCGTGCGGAGTATGGCCCTATACGGGGCTCCCGTATGGGCTGATAGGTTGGCGGTCAAGGGGAACGTGACTCTGTTAAACAGACCACTTAGAACCTTGGCCGTCAGAACCGTACGGGGGTACCGCACGATCTCCGGAGAGGCTGCATGTCTCCTAGCCGGGACCCCTCCATGGGACCTGGAAGCGAGAGCCCTTGCGTCATTGTTCCAATGGCGCAAGGAGGCGCTGGAGCGGGACCACAGGCCTGCGTCTCGAGAAATCGAGGACCAGCGGTCCCAACTCCGCCAGGATCTCATGGAGTCATGGAGGGTGCGACTTGAGCAACCCAAGGGGGGTGCCATCTTCATCGCGGCGGTGAGACCGATCATGGACGATTGGCTGCAGAGGCAGCATGGTGACCTCACGTACCGTGCGACGCAGATGGTTGCCGGGCATGGATGCTTCGGTAGCTATCTGTTTCGCATGCATCGTGAGGTCACACCCCGGTGTCAACACTGCGAGGTTTCCGACGACGACACCGCACTCCACACGTTGGTGGAGTGCTCAGCGTGGGCGAGTCAGCGCCGGGACCTCGTAGTGGGTCTGGGCGTGGATACCCTCTCGCTGGGGACCATGCTTCAAGCCATGGTATCCAGCGGGAGTAGGTGGAACGCGGCCGTGTCCTTCTGCGAGCAAGTCATGCTCGCGAAGGAGGCGGCCGGGAGGGAGAGGGAGCGTACCCTCCCCGCCGAGTTCCGTAGTCGGCGGCCAGGCCGCCCCAGACTACGCGACTACGCCCAAGACTATCGTCCTCCATGATCGGGGCCTGAGGACGGCGGGATCGCCACCCACCGTCCTTACAGAAGCAGGCTAGAAGGGTTGCGTGCTGCGGGGCCTTTGCCCCATAGCACGCAACCAGATTCACTCACTGACGCGGGATAAAACCCGACCCCAATGACGCGGGATTCTCGTCCCGACCAAACACCCGCAGAGACCACAGGGGTGGTCAAAGTCCGCCGGGCGCCACTGGACATACCCTCTGCTAGTAACCAGGGACGCCCGGCAACGGACGTTAGAGCGGCCGCGGCCTTGGGCCGCGGAATTAAAAAAAAAAAAAAAAAAAAAAGTTAGTAACATTTTGTTCTAAATATGAACTAAGTAACTGGCCCATTGATTTCCCTAATTCATCACAAAACATCACTATTTCAGATTTAATCATATTTCGTTTGGTGAAGGAACTACTGGGTTTCTTGTTTGACTCAAGTGAAGGGCTTATGTTTGAAGTCAGCGAGGACTTACAGACCGGCTCAGGACTAATTAAATGGTTGTTTGATGTCAATGTGGAATTTGGACTCATAAGCTTCTTCATGGCCAGAATGTATTCCTGATACTCACTTTTAACATTACAATACCTGTCAGTCATTATGTCTAGTGAATTTTTTAAATTATTAATTTCTGATTCTAACTTTAAAATATTGTTATTATGATCAGAGATATTATTTTCAATTAATAATGAATACATGTCAAGTTCATCGCCTAGTTGCCTTCTCTCATTAATATACTTGACTTTTTTGTACATACTTTTTTGTCTTTTAATAAGTTTTTGTGTTTTTCTTATGTATTTATTAATTTTCACATATTTCTTAATTTTGTTTCTACTGCACTCAACTATGCCCATCTTGTGATTGGAACAATGAGCTGTTAAGGTATCATCCTTTGTTAAATCTATAGTAATAGTGGGTTCTAAGCTGGGTTCAGTAGCAACAAGGCTGGGCACACTACCAACTAACTCCTCAAACAAGTTATGGGTATGGGATACTATGGTGTCACGTTTCTCAGCCTCAAGGTGGGAAATGAGGTGGTGGGCTTCGTGCAGTTCCTGTTCCAAGACTGACATGCGCTTGAGACCCTGTTCATACTCGTCACTACACTCTCTGAACCCAGTCACAATATTTTGTAATCTGTCCCGCTCATCTAACACTAACCTATTCTCTGTGTGCATCTCAGCCATCTGCTTTTTTATGAAGTCGTATTTATTTAGGCTATCTAATAGTTCCTTTTCATTTTCATCTCTTTCCCTATGCAACTGTTTAATCAACGTTTTGGATACCTCTAATTCCTTCAATGTCAGGTCAAGTTTTCTCAAGATATCTTCTTGTTTAGCCTCATCACGGCGAGCAGAATACATGCTACGTGTGACTGGCATTACGATATTATAAATTTATACTGACTTAGATAGTAAAAAGCTACCTGATAATACACTAAATACACAAATAAATACGTACGTAATGTCAAAAAGAATCTGATTGAATATACTACAACTTCAAAAACTAACAGGTACGATAATAAGTAGTTATTTATTAGTACGATTACCTGTATAAAAATCACTCAAATCACATTAAATCCGAGTTGATAAAGTTTCACTTTTAAAATTTTCAAACAGTCATTGACTTTTAGCCGGTAAAACAAAATACGCAAATATCACTAATTTCTTATTTATTTTACACTGGGTTTTACCTAGATACACTTTGATAATGGTAAGATTGTGTTTTGTGATGAATTTTAGCCCTAATTATCGAAAATATTAATAATAAATTAAAATAAATACAAGACGAAATGCGAACAGATGTTAGCCGTAGTGTTGCCACAACCCAAAAAAGGATGTCAAGGTTGTCCTTCATTGGTAATAATGCATTCTGAAGAGAGGGTAGGGGAAGGATTTCTTCGCTGTAAATGCACAC
>OY748312.1:12006352-12129082 GCA_963556515.1 Nudaria mundana
GTAGCTTCTGTGCAATGTGCTGTCATCTGCATAGCAATGAATGTTCCCGAGGGATAGCATATCATTGATATGCAGAAGGAAGAGAGTTGGTGACAGCACGGACCCCTGCGGTACCCCGGAATTCACTTGCAAAAAGCGAGAAGCCTGGCCATCGCAGAGGACCCGCATTCGGCGTTCGTTCAGAAAGCTGGCCATCCAGCTGCACAGTTGAGGAGGTAGACCATATGCCTGAAGCTTGGAAAGGAGCGAAGCATGCCAGACTCTATCGAAGGCTTTGGCGATGTCCAGGCTAATCGCCAAGGACTCGCCGTGCCTTTCCATAGCCTCACCCCAGACATGTGTTACGAATACCAGAAGATCACCCGTTGATCCTTTTGGCCTGAAGCCGTATTGCCGATCATTTATTAGCGAGTGATCTTCGAGGTATTGTATGAGCTGCTTGTTGATGATGAGCTCAAACACCTTGCAGATGACTGAGGTGACAGCTATGGGTCGATAGTTGCCTGGATCAGACCGATCCCCTTTCTTGGGGATTGGTTGTACGTTCGCCTCCTTCCAGACCTCCGGCACGATTCCTGTGGAGTAAGACAGGCGGTACAGACGAGTTAGTACAGGAGACAACTCAGCTGCGCATTTCCGTAGTACCACCGCCGGAATGCCGTCAGGGCCACTGGCTTTCCGCGTGTCGAGTGATCGCAGCACTGCCCGTACAACGCATTGCCTGAGTACAATGTCAGGCAATGGTGTGGCCACAGTTGGCGATGGCGGGGGGCTGTAGGCCACGGTCGTCGACCCGGGAATTAGCCGCAAAGAGGTCAGTGTTCCATCTGGGTAACGCAGCGGTGGCAGCGAGGGCTGACAGAAGTTAGATTGTGCAATCTAGATGCAAGTTAGATTGCACGGCTTTGGCCAGTGGCTAGTATCCACGGCTACCCGTGGGATGGGAAGTGAGCTCCTGACCAAGCCGCGCGATGCGCTGGGCATCCGCTCTCTTAAAGCCCCTCTTGCTGGATTTTGTGGCCCGGTTGTACGCTGCTTTGAGGTGGCCCACGTTTTGGTCGCGCACAGTCTGGGCCCTGATCCAGGCGCGATATGCCGACTGTTTTTGTCGAACAGCTTTGACACAATCTCGCCCGAACCAGGGACGGGCTCTGCGTATACTGGCGACATCAGTGACAGGGATGTAATATTCCATCCCTAAACTGATCTCGCCAGCAATCGCAGAAGCGCTATCCGAGGGAGCTTTTACTACAAAGCAGCGCTGGCTCCAGGGGACGGACGCATAATAATCGCGTAGACCGTCCCAATCCGCTGACGAGTAGTGCCATAGTCATCGTCACGTTTGTACAGCACGTGCAGGAGGTGATACCTTCATGCCAGCGTGAACAACACAGTGGTCGGAACTACCCAATGGGGCTCCTACCGAAACATTGTACTGGGCTGGGCGACTCGTCAGCAGTAAATCCAGCAGAGCGGGCGCGTGATCTGACCTGTTTGGTATCCGGGTGATCCCGCATACCATCTGGGTCAGACCGTGGGAGAGAGCGAACGCATGGGCGGCCCTACCCGCATGATCAGTCTTGAGGGACCTAAGCCATTCAATGTGATGGCCATTGAAGTCCCCCAGAAATACTAGGTTAGCGTTCGGGAACCTCACCTGCGCTTCATCAGCCGTCTCGCTGAGGTACTGGAAGAGCTTTGTTGTCTCAGAATCCCCTGTAGTGTGTAAGCTATGTATACATATACTCTTGCTATACTTGTGTATCATCACTAATATAAACGTGTCTCTTAATAGTAAATAGTTAGTTGATATCCAGTAGTCAGAGCGTTTTCATTCCATCTCCAATCCCAACCTTACATGGCGACCCTGCCAGGATTGGTCATGGGGCGTCGGGTTACATTATGTGTTACTTACTGTTGAACTTGACTGGCGCGCTGCACCTATTGAAGTGAACATTTGAATTTTATGTGTGCGGTTTTCGGTAATTTTTTGATAATGTGTAATTCTAATGCGCCAAGGCCAGAAGATGTAATAATTAACCAGAATGGTATCGGCAGCTCCAATTCGGCCAGTACGGAACAACTACTATTTAATTTATCAGTTGTTATTGCTGTTAGCCCTGTATTGTATTTACAAAAAGTACAAGAATTGTCACCATAGGTACATGGATAAACGACCAGATTGTACGCCAAACATTGAGAAGGTCATTTGCCTTGAGAGGACCTAGAGAATGAGACCATAGTGCTAGATGTGCGACGTGCGCTACGCGATGTCCTTCGTGTGAGTGTTCGACGTGCAAACCTGTATTAGACAATTTCGGGCAGAATCAAAGTGCATCCTAAACTATTACGAAAAGTGTGACTAAATATGAACTTATCTACCTACCACGTTGGACAATGGTAACTGTTATAAACTTAAGACTAACGGGTCTTTTACGCGATTATTGAGATATATACATATCTCTTTAATGGTAACTGTTAAAGCTAATATTTTATTACTATTTAGATAGTAAGAATGTTAAAAATAATTTTAACTAATCTTGTCAAATTATGGCCCAAAAAACTCAATGATGTTTATGAAAAATTAAAAGTGTTTAAAGATAATTTGATAAGATTGAGCTACGAAAAAAGAACGCCAGATCGTTTAATAAATAAATTGAGTGAAGCAACTATTATTTACAATAGTTATTCAGGGATCGATGAGAAGCTATATAGTGGCGTTTCGTTATCTTTAATCAAATCATATAGTGATAAGATTAATGAATTATTTTTCGAAATAAAAGAATTTTGTAAACTAAATAATGTAATAAACAAACATACCTACGCTTCGTATCGTGTACTATGCACTAGCAGACTCATTAATTAGCTATAGTTTGATAGTTTATGGAAGAACATTCAAAACGTATTTAAAGGATATTCAAAATTTGCAAACTAGATTGATTAAGTACATAGTTACTAAAAATGTAAAAAACAGCTGTAGTAATGACTATGACAAGCTATTCCCATTATGTAAGATTATACCTGTTGAGAAAAAAATTGAATACTTGTTAGGTTTGGAGCATTATTATAGTAAACAGTATAAAACATATGTAAACAAAAAATATAATACTAGATCTGTAAGGGAGAAAAGACTTGTCCAACCAAAAGTGACTAATTACTATGGGGAAAGAATGTCGAAATTTTTTGTACCTAAAATATTTAATAAATATAAGGTGCTAAGAAGTAGTCCTAAGTGTAGCAGAGGCGTCATTAAGTCGAAATTAAAGAGCATCATTCTCTCACGATAAATTTATTGGGTCACCGTACTTTTAAGAGTAAAAATAAAAATAGGTAGTTATAATAATTTATTTCATAGGTACCAACGTAGTATGTAAGTTTAGTTTTTTTAAAGTAAATGAGCGTGGCTCGCCATCAAACGTCAAAGTGTTTGGCGAGGTATATTAGTGTTAAAAATTTATTGTAACTTTGTACGTCGTCTTCGCTGTTGCTATCCGCGTCGGGCAGAGACGGAGCCATGCACGGAGGGACGTACTACTCCGCGCTCGTCGTAAACAGGGAGCCCATGACCCGCTCCCGCTGCTGCGGCTTTAGACTCTGGGTCAGTGGGGGCGCCCTAGGTCGGAGTTTCTCCCTGACCTGTAGGTACGGGCGCCCCCATGGGTTCTACTGCAGGGTCTCCAGGAGCTCCTCGCGGGCCGCCGTCTTGGCTCGCTTTATTGTCTCCTGGAGATTACCTTTAGCCTCCCTGTAAGCCTGATAAAGCTCGGCCGCCGCGGGTTGCCGCGTCGTCTGGGCGGCGATGCCTCCGGCGAAACCTGGTGTACTGGCGGCGGGTGGAGATGCATGCTGCGCGCAGCTGTGATGAAGTTAAACATATGTTATCTAAATTGTCTGTGTGATTTGTATTGTGTTGGTTGGCTGTAGTATTTTTGTCGGAGGGAGCCCGCCTATTCAACTCCTGTCCGCTGACGGTTCGCATGCTGTGACACCCAGCGTCAGCTCCAGGTGTGCCCCGGCGATCACCCCCGGGAAGCGGTCCTATACGTTTACTTCTTAATTTCATCTCCATAAATGGGTTCCCAGAGCCATGTTAGCCGCGCCAGTAACTTGAATATCGCGTGTCCGCCCCCACGTGAGTCAGCTGTTCGACTCGATCGTACGGTTGGATTATAGGGGGCTTATTATTATTATTATATCGTTTATTCATTTCTATTCTTATTTTATACATTTTTAAATACATTTATAAAAAACACAAATACATTTAAAAATATAAAAAATAGTGCCCCACCAGTAGCGGAGTAGGACCCAAACTACCCCTTCTGTATCCGTGGTCAGATAGCATTATTAGATCAGTCTAACCACGTCCACTCTTTTGTGCCCATTGTCAGATCAGTCTAACAACGTCCACTTTTTTGTGTCCTTGGTCAGATTTCAATATGTACATTGTCAGATCAGTATAACCACGTCCACTTTTTTGTGTTCATTGTCAGATCCGCTTGTTTTCCTGTGTACCCTTGGCTGTTCCCTTGATGGTACAGTGGAAAATAAATTTTAACCGCTGTACCCTTGGCCGTAAAACCCAACCAACTTAAATTAAACACGTCACCAAGAGGACTGGCTTTTCTTTAATTTGGACAATAATAAAAACAAATGAACATGTTGTCAGATAACTTTCCGATAGTCTTGATTTTTCGGTCTATTCCACCTAGTTACATTGTAGTTACATTAATGTAACTAGTTGAACATTTTCATTCCAATTAGTTATATGTTATTATGTATTCCTGGTACATTTGAGGTTTGTGTTTTTTATAATGGACAATCATTTTCATCTGTACTCGGTGCACCTGTTGACACATTTCTTTATTTTTCATCGGGACCAAAAAATGTATCATGCGCTTAGTAGGGTAGTATGGATATATCTTACCAAAGCCGCTTGGGTCCCTTAACTCTCTATTATAAGATACACAAACAACAAAAGTACTAGGAGTACAGAACTACAAAAGAGCACTTGCCAACTCTTATCTCGCTCAGTTTGGTTTATTCAAAATGTGTTCGAAGAAGTTTTGTTCAGAAACCGTTCACCTTTGATCGTGATTAAAAAATGTCATATAGATTCTTCTGTTTTGATGAGGTAGACAGAGCTGTTTATTGTACCCATATTTCTTTAGTCACATTGATTGTGAGGCCATCTTTTATTATAAATGACACGAACCTCGAAAAAAATACTAGGACTACAGAACTACATAACTACATTTTCTTTGGTTGGCAGAAAACAACCAAACTTAATGAAGCTGTTGCAATGTCTGTATGAAGATGTTGAATACTATGCCATACGAATGAATTGTGGAATACCTGATACCAGAGATAAAGCTCAAATTGAAAGAGATGTGTTTATTAATGAACTGCCAAATCATGTTGAATGATCATCAAATATGTGTGGGGCATTTCCTCGAAAAATTAAGAAATTAGAAATTAGTCCAATAAGCTCGAGTTAAATTTTATTTAAGTATACACTCATTACTTCATAAAAAATATTGGAATTTTTATTTTTAACAGAATTATAGTCGAACTAGGTACTTTTGTTTTATAGCTCAAGTAACATCAGTTTAATATTAAGTATTTCTGAGAATCTGTAGTTTTCGGTATCCATCTTTATAAGTGAGGTATTCAAGAGAAACAACAAGTGGTAAGTATCGAGGTTTATTGCGGACTGTTCAATCTTACAATACAAGTAGGTAACCGGCTCGCGCGCACACGTGTGTGTGAACGCACACTGCGACACAAGTAGGTGCAATACATCACACCTTCACCCTTAATCTAAAGTACTGTCTCCTACCTAGATCAAACTGTACATCTCGATTCTTCTTCTTAGGAGTATATTAGGATTATGATTACTATATTAATAACTACACATCTATTCCATGAATAATACACATAACTAGGGGAAAACAACGAAACAGTTTATCGGTAGGTATATAGTTACAAAATTATACCAATTTAATTTAACTTAATCTATATCTAGCTTATATCTAACTGGATTGTTAATGCGACATTGTCGTACGGGACGGGACCGGGACGGTTCCGGTGGGGGCAAGGCAGGTTGCATTGGGCTTTGGCCTGACTGTTTCATGCCCTCTTCGGACGTCTCTTGTTGCGTTACATCTGGAGCTAAACCTTCCGGCCGACTTGAGTCTGGTAACCCCTCGTCCCGACTCTTATGAACAACCTCCGCTATCTCGCTCCCCTGGTTGGAAGGACAGGTTAATGAACTCCGTATCCGTGTCTTTAGCTGATCAACATGTTTATGGGATTCCCTACCCAACGTATCTACTACCTTATAGTCTGTGACTCCCATTCTCTCGGTAACCTTTCCGGAGACCCATTTATCTCTCCCCCCATACTGACGCAACCAGATCTCATCCCCAGGTTGTAGTTGACGTGACCCTTTGGCCCCATATCGTTGCTGTCGTTCCTGTGCGTTTACTACTTTGGCCTCCCTATTAGGTCTCAAAACGTTCAATTTAGTCCGTAATCTCCGTCCGAACATGAGAGAGGCGGGCGTCTCGCCCGTAGTACCGTGTTCTGTATTCCTATAGTACAATAAAAAAATATTGATCGCTAACCGTAGATTTACTTTCTCTCTAATGGCCTTTGAAATTACCCGCTTAATTAAATGTACTGCCTTTTCTGCAGCTCCGTTCGATGCGGGGTGATACGGGGCCAAAAAGAGATGTTCGATACCGTTCGCATTGAGAAATTGTGAAAATTCATGACTGGTGAATGGCGGCCCATTATCCGAGACTATTTGTCTGGGTATACCAAAACGAGCAAAATTTTCACTTAAGAAGCTAACTGTATAACTAGCCGCCGTGCTGGGCAACTGACTAACCTCTATCCACTTGGTCCTGGCGTCAACCATAACTAAAAATATTCGACCGGCTATAGGACCTAAAAAATCTAAGTGTACTCGGGCCCATGGTTTGTCTGGCCACGGCCATGGACAGGGCATATGTCGCGGTGGCGATTCGCTTTCCGCTGCACAAACCTGACACCCGCGGCACGTTTTTTCGATATCTTCATCCATCCCCGGCCACCAAACATAGCTCCTAGCGAAGGCTTTTGTTTTGACTATCCCCATATGGGCCTCGTGTAAAGTGGCTAAACTTTATTCCTGCACACTCCCGGCACGACTACTCTATGCCCCCACATGACACAACCCAACTCCTCATAAAGTTCTTTTTTACGATTGAAATAAGGTTGGAGGGAAACAATTTCATTAATAGATGGCCATTCGTTACGGATGTAATTCAAAACTCGACCTAAAAGCTGCTCTCGGCTTGTCTGTTTTTTTATTTCATAATAATCTAACAACATTGAATTCTGCGCAAAATGTAAGTGTGATTGTTCCGGAAGTCGTATCGTGTCCCTGGTCGAATCCGCTGGTAATCGCGACAACCCATCTGCCCCATTCTGTTTAGACGTCACGTACTCAATATTGTACGTATAGGCCTATAATTTAATAGCCCACCTTTGTAACCGACTAGCCGCCATTGATGGTATACCCTGTTTAGGCCCAAATATAGTAACTAGGGGTTTATGGTCCGTGCGCAACGTAAAACGTCGACCATATAAATATTGGTGTAATTTTTCTAAACAAAACACAATAGCAAGCGCCTCCCGCTCGATCTGTGAATAATGTTTCTCCGCCTCCGTGAGTGCGCGCGACACGTAAACCACCGGCCGCTCGCGCGCGCCTGCGCCTACTTGACTGAGAACGCCGCCGATGCCTCTCGCGCTGGCGTCACAAGTTAAAAACAAAGGTTTGTCTGGTTCATAATGAGCTAGAACGTCGGCACTTATTAAAATTGATTTAACGTTTTTGAACGCAGACTCCCTCTCCTTATCCCATTGCCATACTACGCCCTTCTTTAACAACAAGTACAAAGGTGCCAATATAGTGCTAAGATTTTTAACGAATTTAGCATAATAATTAATAGTGCCCAAAAATGCCCTTAACTCAGTAACATTGTTCGGCCGTGGTATATTTAAAATACCGCTCAATTTTTCTGGGTCTGTTTTGACCCCCTCCTCCGAGATAATAAATCCTAGATATTTAACCTCGCTTGTCATAAACACACATTTACTTTGCTTTAATTTCATCCCGTTCGTGTGTAGACGCTCTAAAACTCTCTCTAACGTCGCTAAATGCTCGCTCACCGTACGTGATCCGATTAAAATATCATCGAGAAATACTTCTACGTCTGGGATATCGTTCAGAAGGTTCGCCATTATTCTCATGAAGATCCCTGGAAAAGAGGAGAGGCCGTATACTAATCTTTTGTACCTAAATAACCCCATCTGTGTCTTAATCACCGTCAGATTATCAGGATCCTCTAATTCTATTTGATTATACGCTTGTGTTAAATCAATTTTTGTAAACAATTTTGCCCCATTTAATTTTACTAGTAAGTCGTTTATCCGGGTTTATGGATATTTATCAACTAAGAGAACTGGATTTAACGTTATTTTATAATCAGCACAGATACGGAGTCCACCATCAGCCTTACGTACCGGTACCAGTGGAGTAGCCCAGTCCGCACTGTCGACGGGCTCGATGACCCCGGCGCGCAACATCGCCTCCAACTCGGCCTCAACGCCTTCGCGGAGTGCGTAGGGCACAGGTCGTGCGCGGCAAAACACCGGCGTCGCTCCCTCACGTACGCGTAATCGCTTCTGTAAGCCAATGTCGGCCTAATAACGAGGTAGTACCTCCTTCAATTACAAATAGTTCCATATTTTTCCCCTTGCCTTCATACCTAACTAACGGTTTAATTACTCCCAGTGGTTTAATTAAACTACCGTTGTAAAATTTAAAAATTAACTTTGATTTTTCTAACGGTCGGTGCTTAAATAATTTTTCATACATTTTTTTACTAATACATGATACTAAGGACCCCGTATCCACTTCCATAGTCAACTGTATTTGATCAACTTCTACGATTAAGCTTACCGGGTTATAGCTGTTCAGACTGAGTTGATGTAAATCTTCGACCCCCGCCCAGTTTTCATCACCTGATGATGGGTACCCGTCGCCTAGCGCTTCCCGTGGCTGCTTCCCGGCGTCGCCCTGTCTACCCACTTCGCTTGCAGTTTGCACCTGGGCAACCATATTGTTGGTGACGCATCTATCTTTTGGACAAACTCGGCGTAAATGTCCCCTTTCCTTACATCTGCTGCATACAAAGTCCTTGTACCTACATTCCTGACTCTGATGGCCCGAAGATCCACACGTAGTACATGTGGCTTTCTTTCCACTTCCTTTCCATGGGCGTCCCGCTGGTAACTCGCGTGCTCCCACGCGGTCTCGGCGACCGCGGTAGCTCCCCGTCGTCACTGCATGCACCGTCCCGGTCGCAGCTTCTCCGCTACCCAACTCCACCTGTCTGTCTGTCTGTTCTACTGCCGCTGCATCTCTCTCTACTGCTTCCATAGCACATGCTATTTTTACCGCCCTTGCATATTGCAGGTTTTCCTCCGTAAACAGTCGCTGTCTGATCTGCTCGCACCGTAAGCCACATACCAACTGGTCCCGTAAATTCTCCTCCAATACCGATTTAAATTCACAAAATCTTGACATTTTTTTAATTTCCGATATGTACTGTAAAATTGATTCACCCACATTTTGTCTTCTCTGTCGGAAACGGTACCTCTCCGCCATAAAAGAGGGCTTCGGTTGCAAATGATCCGTCATCACCTTGACCACCTCTTCATAGGTTTGTGCACTAGGTTTAACCGGACTCGTTAAATTGCTTAACAATTCATATGCCTCTTCACCCATCGCCGCAATCAATGTGGGTAGGAATAGTTCGGGCTTAACACTGTTCACTTTGAAGAACATTTCCAGACGTTCCACATACATAGTCCATGTTCCCGATCTCACATTAAACTCCGTTAATTTTCCGATCGACATAGTTGCGTAAAATCTTATCCGCGTACTAACTATCCCATACTCGTCGCCATTGAGGTATTCAAGAGAAACAACAAGTGGTAAGTATCGAGGTTTATTGCGGACTGTTCAATCTTACAATACAAGTAGGTAACCGGCTCGCGCGCACATGTGTGTGTGAACGCACACTGCGACACAAGTAGGTGCAATACATCACAATAAGAATAATCCAAATCTGGCTATGCCTACCAATCTAACCTAGGACTCTTAATTTCATCAGTCTGACCAAGGACACAAGAATGGACTTGGGTTAAATCAGTCTGACCAAGGACACAAAGGAGTGGACGTGGTTAGACTGATCTAACAATGCTATCTGACCACGGATACAGAAGGAAACTACCGGCGGTGGAGGCTACAGACTGAGAAACCTCCTAACAATACGGCACATGTCAAGGATAACAGCCTTCTGAATCTGACTCTTGATCCAACAATCTAACGAGAGTCTCTTGAGATGTTGATCGAGACTCTTCGCTATTAATCCGTTTGCCGAAACGACCACCGGGACAATGATCGTCGAGTCTACGTCCCACATGGCGGTTATCTCGAAGAACAGATCAAGGTACTTGGTAAGTTTGTCCTTATCTGCCTTCACGAGATTTTCGTCATGCGGGACGGCGATATCGACGAGCACTGCCCGACGCTGGGTCCGATCAACCAACACGATATCGGGCCTATTGGCAACAATAGTACTGTCCGTGATGATTGATCGGTCCCAGTAGAGCAATGCACGACCATTCTCAAGAACTGGCACTGGTGTGTATTTATAGTACGGTACTTCAAACTCAATAAGGCCATATTGAAGAGCAAGTTGCTGGTGGATGATCCTGGCTACTTGATTGTGCCTATGCAAGTACTCGGTGTATGCCAAAGGAGTATAACAATAAAGGTATCACCCAACCGTTGAAAGCCCGCATCTTGTTACCACCGGACAAAGAACTGTTAAGGACTTTTGTCAGGCGGCCAAAAAAACGTTCTTTCACCGATTTCTTAATATCGTCTACCGCTATACCCAATGACTCTGACATACCTAGGTATTTGTATGTTTCGGTCTCGGAGAGAGATCTGAGGGTTATTATCTCAGAAAGTTGTAGATTCGGTGAATTTACAACCTTCCCCCGCTGTACATGCATAACCGCACACTTATCAACACCGAACTCCATCTTAATGGCATTACTAATAATGTCACTAAATCTTGGTGCTTCAGTGTGAATAGTTTGAGGTCATCCATGTACATCAGGTGAGAAATAACCTCACCCCCTCTACGAAACCGATAGCCTAGCCCTGAATCCTTTAGCAATGTGCTAAGTGGATTCAGTGCTAAACAAAACCACAATGGACTCAAACTGTCGCCCTGGGATATACCACGCTCGATCCTTATCAGGCCTTGCGGATCAGATGCGACCCCACCACTACCTGGTTGACGAAGGACTGTGGTCCAGTGCCCCATACACGAGACTAAGAAGGATTTAAGAGTCGAATTAATTTTATACAACTCTAAAATCCTCCTCAGCCATGAATGAGGCACCGAATCATAGGCCTTTTTGTAGTCAATCCAGGCAGTAAATAGGGCGCCCCTACTCCGCTTGACCTGTTGGCTAATGGCCATGTCAATAAGGAGTGCTTGCTCTTTAGTACCACGTGACCCAGCCCTACATCCATTCTGAGCATTATCTAAAATGTTGTTAGAAATTATGTGTGAATTTAATTTACTTCTCAGAATAGATGTAAGGAGCTTGTAGATGGCAGGTAAGCAAGTGATAGGTCTATAGTTTTTAGGTTCCGTGGTACTACCTAATTTGTGGAGCAGAAAGGTGATGCCAGTGGTCATAAAAGCGGGTAAGGAACCAGACTCAAGGGCTTCTTGATACTGTGTTGCCAAGCGATCATGCGAGCTCTGAACCCACTTTATCCAAAAGTTGTGCAATCCATCCGGCCCAGGACTTTTCCAGTTCGGGGCCTTACGAATTGCACAACTAACATCTTCGGAGTCTATGGTAATAGACTCCATGAGTTTGATGGTATTGCATTCACGCTCGACAACACGGATCCAGTCGCCCTCCGAATGTTCGACGGGCACCGACCATATGTCACGCCAAAATTGATTCATGGCGTGAGAATCTGGCAGCTGTCCGTCGCTCAAACGTTGTCTAGTTCCCTCCCACTCTCGATACACCTTCCTTTGATCACTTTGGAAGATACGGTTCTGCCAGTATCTATTCACACGCTCTCTGTAACGACGGATACGGCCCGCCCATGCATACACTTTCTGTTTCAGAAAGTCAATACGTTCCGTGACATTGGCTAAGTATTGTTGGGGGCCAATACCAGTCCCAGCAAATGCCTGAGTCACGAAACGCATGACCCGGGGACGGTTATTTCCCCGACTGAAACAGATAAGCTTTGCAATGAGAGTCCTAAATGTGCCGATACGTAGCTCGATTCTTGCCTGCCATACGGGGACACCATCCGGTCGTGGTGCACGGTTAACTTCGGGGAACTTAACGCGTGCAACACGACAAGCGGCAATAGCTCCACAGTAAAGAATCGAGTGAGTATCGAGCAAATTATTGCTAGTCCGTAAATACGGAGCTACCAATGCATTCAGGGCTCCCATCAACGCCAGATTTCGCTTATGCATGGGCAAACGTGGTAGCCGTGGTCTAGAGTTAGGTGTGAACCTATACTGTGAGATCGTGTCCTCCAAAGTACTCCTTATTTGCTCGCTTACCTGGATAGATATATCACTCGTGTCATCTCCCGCGTCGAGTGCGGGCGCGGCTAAGGTTGCACTTATTGCAACCGTCTGTATCGTAGGTGACGGTGCTCTCGTTGACACTGGAGCTGTACGAGTAGATAATACTTCCAGGCGTAGTCGATCAAGCACAGATTGATCCAGCAACTTACATCGTTGGATAGCCCGCACTTGATCCGATAGTCGTTGGACGGCAACGGTCATTGCTGGTTCAAGAGCCTGAAACAAAGGAAACATCCTGGAAAGGTACGCAGTCAGGTTGGTTTCCCCATCTGTAGCCTCATAATATGCCCGCATGACGTTTACATTGATGGATGAGGTCCATCGCATGCGGTGCACAATACCGCCGGTAGTGGGGACCCTACTCGAATATGGTACACTTCGGGGACCCAAACTGGTCGGCGGCCGGCCTCTTCCTCGTCGACGTACGGGTGTTGGCGACGTCGGCGGAGAAAAATACTCATCTCTTGATGATGAGCTCGATGCCACAGCACGCACTTGTGTCGCAGGTGTGCGGTCCGGCGCTTGCGAGGCGGAGCTAAGTGATGAGTCCGGGGGTGGTAGTTGCGCATGTTGTTTGCTCCTGGCTCTTGTTTGCATCGTTATTCATAATTTATATCCAATTTCATTTGTCGTATTATAATTATTGGTGTTTTTGCCGATGATGACACATGTCAGATCGCTGTTTCATTTTTATAAAATTGGTTTATTGTTGTAATTAACTGTTGTAGTGTTTTATTTATAAACTTATTGGTACTATTATTTAAAAATCTGTAAATAATTGTATAAATTTCGGCAAGATATGTTGATAAAAAATTTAAAATATTTTACGGATAAAAATGACGTAGGAACAGATGTCGAGAGTTGCTAGGACTATTATTATTATTACTTCCTTTATTTAACTTAATTACATATTTAATACATTTTTAAATAAATCTATAAAAAAATACAAATATATTTAAAAATATAAAAAATAGTGACCCACCGGCATCGGGTACAAGGTCCAAGCTACCGGTGGTTAGGGCTCCAGAGAGAGGAATTTCCTCACGATGCGTGCCGTATCGAGCAACACTGCCTTCTGCATCAGGCCCTTAATCCAACCGTCTAACGAGAGCCCCTGTAGGTGTTGGTCGAGGCTCTTGGTGATCAGTCCATGCACGGAAACGACTATCGGTACAATAACAGCTGAGCTTACATGCCACATGTCGACAATCTCGTGGGCCAAATCCAAGTACTTTACTTGTTTGTCTTTTTCGGCTTTCACGAGATTGCCGTCATGCGGAATAGTAATATCAACTTTTATTGCACGGCGCTCTAACCGATCTACTATTACTATATCAGGCATATTTGCAACAATAGTCCTGTCAGTGATAATAGATCGGTCTCAGTACAATGTGATATGATCATTTTCGAGAACTGGGTCGGGCACATATTTGTAATACGGTACTTCTGAATCCACGAGTTTGTATTTCAGAGCAAGTTGTTGATGGACTATCCTAGCTACTTGGTTATGCCTATGCAAATACTCGCCGTTAGCCAAACTAGAACAACCAGAGATAATATGTCTAAGGGACTCTAGGACGGTGGCACGCCCGACATATGTCAACCGTACCATCCTTCAGAATATACCTCCGGTAATTTTTAGTCATGACAACTTCGTCCATAATTGCAAAGACAAACCCTTCGGTTTCTCCAAATAGATTACCGAATCGTAGCCAGGATACTGATGATTTTAAATCAATATCAGGTCCATGTAGGGCCTGATAGAAACGTCCATGTAACTCTTTACTCTTTCATACATCCATGCGGTCATTGGTACTTAGTATTATAGGTTTGCGCCAGTTCTCTTTAGCCAAACCGAGCGGGGTAAATCCGTTGTCTACTGCAGCAACATCACGATACAAATCCTCGTCCACCCGCAGGAAGTATTCCCTAAGATTGCACACCTCACGGTTGTGAAGGGTCTTAGCATTAAGAAAGCCTCGGCCCCCACACTTCCGTGGTATGTACAACCTCATTACAGATGAACGCGGATGATGCATTCGGTATGTAGTGAGTAGCGTACGGACTTTTCTATCCAGGGCATCAAGTTCTGTCTGAGTCCATCTGAGTATGCCAAACGAGTACACTAAAACTGGCATGACCCAACTATTGTAGGCTCGCACCTTGTTACCGCCCGATAAAAGAGTCTTAAGAACTTTTTTCAGGCGGCCAAAGAAGCGTTCCCTCAATAATTGTTTCATGTCAGTCTCTGAAATGCCTAACGCTTGTGACATACCCAGATATTTATAAGTATCGGTTGCCGAAAGGGACCGAAGTTGGGTGGAATCCGAAAGTTGTATTCTTTCGGAATCCACTATCCCACCCTTCTTCACATGCATGCTTGCACATTTGTCTACGTCAAATTCCATTCTGATAGAATTACTAAAGGTTTCCGTTACCTTTAGTAATTCCATCAGTTGGTGACTGTTTGGGGCAAGTAATTTTAAATCATCCATGTAAAGAAGGTGAGACGAAACCTGGCCATCTTTCCGCAACCGGTACCCTAGACCTGAATTCTCCAGTAAAGCGCTGAGAGGATTCAGGGCCAGACAAAACCATAACGGACTCAGACTATCGCCCTGAAATATACCACGCTCGATCTTTATCGGTCCACCATTACCACAAGTCTGTCGGCATCCTGAATAGCACAAGACGGTCTTCCATTGCCCCATGCATGCGCCTAAGAAGGCACATAGAGTTGCATCAATCTTATACAACTCCAACTCAACTCAAAATTTTTGGTCTATAATTTTTAGGCTCTATGGCACTACCAGATTTGTATAAGAGATGGGTCATACCAGTAGTTAGAAAATCGGGAAGCGATCCTGATTCCAAACATGATTGGAATTGAGCTGCCAACCGTCCGTGTGAACTTCGGAACCATTTTATCCAAAAATTATGCAGTCCGTCTGGACCTGCTGATTTCCAGTTCGGTAATAGACGGACTGCGTTGGTGACATCACTATCTATGAAATTTAATGGTTCCATAGCTTGTATCGGTTCACACAGACGATTAACATCCCGCATCCAACCATCCTCAGTGTGGCTGACAGGAGCCGACCAGATGCCACTCCAGAATGCAATGGTGGCATCATCATCTGGCCGGCGCTCGTCAATCACACTTGAATCAGATCGCTCCCAATCTCTGTGGACCCATCTCTCATCTCTTTGGAACATGCAGTTTTGGGAATACCGGTCTACCCTTTTTTTATATCTTTTTATACGATTTGCCCACGCATATACTTTCTGCTTCAGGTAGACAATGCGCTCTGTGACCCGAAAAGCAAATTCTTGGGATCTAATATTAGTCCCCAAGAATGCCCGGTTCACAAAGCGCATCACTCTAGGGCGAGTATTGCCCGACCTGAAGCAAATAAGTTTCCCAATGAGTGCCCTGGTCTCGGCAATACGACGTTCAATCCTATACTGCCAGGCTGGTGTAACAAATTTCGGTCGAGTAGCTTTATCATTTCATAAAAGCTTAATATTTGCTACTCGACATGCCGCAACAGCCCCACAGTACAGAATCGAATGTTTATTACCGAGATTTTCACTACTTTTAAAATGGTCTGACAGTAGTGAATCCAGAGCACATATTAGGGCTATATTTTTCTTATGCGTAGGCAAACGCGGTAGACGAGGTCTTTCTGTAGGTGTTACGTTTCGATATTCCCTCAGTGCACATTCCAAAGCGCTCCCTAATTGTACATTGCACTGGGTACTTACATCTGTAACCCCGGTATCCAATAAATCATCATCAGTGGGACGTTGTGTGGAAACAGTAGAAACATGTGTACCTGATGATGTAGGTATTGTGATACCAGGATTACCCTGCAAATCTGAGCGAAGCCTCTCAAGCACGGCATCATCCAACATATGACCACGTTGTATAACCCGCACTTGATCCGATTGACGTTGAGTTGATACATTAACAGTTGGTTCAAGCTCCTGAAACAGAGGCAGCATCCGTACCTACACGATATGCAGTGAGATTAATTCCTCCCTCTGTGCCGCATAATATGCCCGCATGACGTTCTCGTTTATGGAAGAAGTCCATCGCATGCGGTGCACATTACCACCGGCAGCGGGGTCCCTAATCGAAGCCGGAGGGCGTCGGGGTCCCAAGCAGGTCGGTGGCCGGCCTCTCCCCGGCCGACGTACAGGTGGAGGCGACGTCGGTGGAGAGAAATACTCGTCGCTGCTAGAGCTCGACGCCTCACCAGTAGCCAAAGTTTCCGGCAAATGGGAGGCGGAGTTATGCGACGAGTCCGGGGTTGGTATGGGTGCACTTTGTGTCTGTCTGGCTTTTGCTCTTGTCAGCATTATCCTTAATTTTCATCCATTCATTTCTTGAAATTGTTTATATTCGTTTACCATTTTCTTAAAGTGACATATGCCAAACATATTTGCAATTTTTGGTAGCATATTTCTTTATCTTGATAATATGATAATATATAGTTTGTATACGTGATTTATAAATTTATTGCAAATCGTGCTATGCAATATGTAATTATTGTATAAATTTAGATTGTACAAGTAAATAAAAATATTAAAATAATTTTAAGATGAAAAATGATGTTAGATGATTTCAAGGGTTGCCAGGTTTATTGGTTTATGGTTTATTATTATTACTCCATTTAGTATTTATTGTATTCTCTTTGCTCCATTTATTCAAATTATACTCTTAACATAATTTTTTTTACAATATTTAAATAAAAGGTTACATATAATATTCTAAAAAAGTCCATGTCACACCACCACCAGTAGCGGAGCAGGGCCCAAACTACCAGCGGTAGAGGTCACAGACTGAGAAACCTCCTAACGATGCGTGCCGTGTCGAGGACGACAGCCTTCTGTATCTAACCCTTGATCCAACAGTCTAGCGAGAGTCTCTTGAGATGTTGATCGAGACTCTTCGCTATTAGTCAATTTGCCGAAACAATTATCGGGACAATGATCGTCGTGTCTACGTCCCACATGGCGGTTATCCCGAAGGTCAGATCAAGGTACTTAGAAAGTTTGTCCTTCTCTGCCTTAACGAGATTCTCGTCATGCGGGACGGCGACATCGACGAGCACCGCCCGGCGGTGAGCCCGATCAACCAACACGATATCAGGCCTATTGGCAACAATAGTCCTGTTTGTGATGATTGATCGATCCCAGTAGAGCAATGCACGACCATTCTCGAGAACTGGCTCTGGTGTGTACTTATAGTACGGTACCTCGGACTCAATAAGGCCGTATTGAAGAGCAAGTTGCTGGTGGGTGATACTGGCCACTTGATTGTGCCTATGCAAGTACTCGGTGTTAGCAAGATACGAACAACCGGAAATAATGTGACGAAGTGATTCACCAGGACTGTGGCATGCTCGACAAATGTCGACCGTACCGTCCTTAATGATATATTTCCTATAGTTGTTCGTCTTGATAACCTCATCTGCAATTGCACAGGCAAAACCTTCAGTTTCCCCAAAGAGGTCACTGAAACGCAGCCAGTTCACCGAAGCGAGCAGGTCTACCTCGGGTCCTGTTAAGACCCGGTAGAACCGCCCGTGTAGCTCCTTACTCTTCCATACATCCCTACGATCTTCAGTAACTAGCACCTTTGGTTTACGCCAGTTCTCGCTAGCCAAGGAAAGAGGTGTCAGGCCATTGTCAACCATCACAACATAGCAATGAATGCCACACCCGTTCTGTAGGAAGTAATTCCTCAGACTGCACACTTCACGGTTATGGAGGTTCTTGGCATTTAAAATTCCTCGACCTCCCAACTTCCGTGGAATGTACAGTCTCATGACAGAAGATCGTGGGTGTAACATTCGATGCAATGTCAGTTGTTGACGGACTCGCCTATCCAGGGCGTCTAGTTCCGTTTGAGTCCACCTAAGTATGCCAAAGGAGTACAACAATAAAGGCATTACCCTACCGTTGAAAGCCCGCATTTTGTTACCGCCAGACAAAAAACTGTTAAGAACTTTTGTCAGGCGGCCAAAAAAACGTGCATGGTAAGCATGTGATAGGTCTGTAGTTCTTAGGTTCCGTGGTACTACCTGATTTATGAAGCAGGAAGGTGATGCCAGTGGTCATGAAAGCGGGTAAGGAACCAAACTCGAGGGCTTCTTGATACTGTGTTGCCAGGCGTTCATGCGAACTACGAACCCACTTTATCCAAAAGTTGTGCAATCCGTCCGGCCCAGGACTTTTCCAGTTCGGTGCCGTACGCATTGCACAACTAACGTCTTCGAAGTCTATTGTAATAGACTCCATGGGCTCGATGTTATCGCATTCACGCTCGACAACACTGATCCAGTTACCCTCCGAATGTTCGACGGGCACCGACCATATGTCACGCCAAAATTGATTCATGGCGTGAGCATCTGGCAGTTGCCCGTCGCTCAAACGTTGCTTAGTTCCCTCCCACACTCGGTACACCTTCCTTTGATCGCTTTGGAAGATACGGTTCTGCCAGTATCTATCCACACGCTCTCTATAACGACAAATACGACTTGCCCATGCATATACTTTCTGCTTCAGAAAGTCAATACGTTCAGTGACGTTGGCTAAGTATTGCTGGGAACTAGTACCAGTCCCAGCAAATGCCTGAGCCACAAAACGCATGACCCGGGGACGATTATTTCCCCGACTGAAGCAGATTAGCTTTGCAATGAGAGCCCTAAATATGCCGATACGTTGCTCGATTCTCGCCTGCCATGCGGGAACACCATCAGGTCGTGGTGCACGGTTAACTTCGGGGAATTTAACGCGTGCAACACGACAAGCGGCAATAGCACCACAGTAGAGGATCGAGTGAGTATCTAGCAAATCATTGCTAGTCTGTAGGTACGGAGCTAACAACGCATTTAGGGGTCACATCAACGCCAGATTTCGCCTATGAGTGGGCAAGCGTGGTAAACGTGGTCTAGATTGAGGTGTAAACCTATACTGTAAGATCACATCCTCTAAAGTACTCCTTAATTGCTCACTTACCTGAATAGATATTTCACTCGTATCATCTTCTGTGTCAAGTACAGTCTCGACTGAAGTTGCACTAATCGGAACCGTCTGTGCTACAGGTGACGGTGCCCTCGTTGACACAGGAGCTGGACGAGTAGATAATACATGCAGTCACAGCCGATCAAGCACAGATTGATCCAACAATTTGCATCGTTGGATAGCCCGCACCTGATCCGAAAGTCGTTGAACGGATACGGTAACTGTCGGTTGAAGAACCTGAAACAGAGGAAGCATCCTAGAACGATACGCTGTCAGGTTAGTTTCCCCGTATGTGGCCTCATAGTACGCACGCATGACATGTTCATTTATTATTGGTGTCCACTTCATGCGACGCACTACACCACCGATAGCGGGAGCCAGCGTACTCGTCACTTTCAGAGGTACTGGAGGCGGCAGGCGACGGGGCTGAGACGGGCGCAGATCTTAATTGTGCGTTGGTTGATTCCGCTGTTCGTCGTTTCGATCGTAAATTATAATTCATGTATTGTCAATTTTATATTTGTTATGTTCGGAATTGTCAAATTTGGTGTAAAATGATTCTGAAAACTGATCTATTGTAATAAATTGCACCAAAAAAATTAAATTACAATTTAAAACGATATGAAAGACGTCAGCCTGTCAGCGGTGTTTTTTTTTAATTTTTTTATTTTACTATTTTTATTGTTTCGTTTATTCCTTTACATTCTTATTTCATACATTTTTAAATACATTTATAAAAAAAAGAAACATACATTTAAAAATATAAAAAATAGTGACCCACCAGTAGCGGAGTAGGACCCAAACTACCGGCGGTGGAGGCTACAGACTAAGAAACCTCCTAACAATACGGCACGTGTCGAGGATAACAGCCTTCTGAATCTGACTCTTGATCCAACAATCTAACGAGAGTCTCTTGAGATGTTGATCGAGACTCTTCGCTATTAATCCGTTTGCCGAAACGACCACCGGGACAATGATCGTCGAGTCTACGTCCCACATGGCGGTTATCTCGAAGGACAGATCGAGGTACTTACTAAGTTTGTCCTTCTCTGCCTTCACGAGATTCTCGTCATGCGGGACGGCGATGTCGACGAGCACTGCCCGACGCTGGGTCCGATCAACCAACACGATATCGGGCCTATTGGCAACAATAGTCCTGTCTGTGATGATTGATCGGTCCCAGTAGAGCAATGCACGACTATTCTCAAGAACTGGCACTGGTGTGTACTTATAGTACGGTACTTCAAACTCAATAAGGCCATATTGAAGAGCAAGTTGCTGGTGGATGATCTTGGCTACTTGATTGTGCCTATGCAAGTACTCGGTGTTAGCAAGATACGAACAACCGGAAATAATATGGCGAAGTGATTCACCAGGACGGTGGCATGCTCGACAAATGTCGACCGTACCGTCCTTCATGATGTATTTCCGATAGTTGTTCGTCTTGATAACCTCATCTGCAATTGCACAGGCAAAACCTTCAGTTTCCCCAAAGAGGTCACCAAAACGCAGCCAGTTCACCGATGCGAGCAGGTCTACGTCGGGTCCTGTTAAGACCCGGTAGAACCGCCCGTGTAGCTCCTTACTCTTCCATACGTCCCTACGGTCTTCAGTACCTAGTACCTTTGGTTTACGCCAGTTCTCGTTAGCCAAGGAAAGAGGTGTCAGGCCCTTGTCAACCATCACGACATCGCAATGAATGTCACACCCGTTCTGTAGAAAGTAATCTCTCAGACTGCACACTTCACGGTTGTGGAGGTTCTTGGCATTCAAAAATCCCCGACCCCCCCACTTCCGTGGAATGTACAGTCTCATGACAGATGATCGTGGGTGTAACATTCGATGCAATGTGAGTTGTTGACGGACTCGCCTATCCAGGGCGTCTAGTTCCGTTTGAGTCCACCTAAGTATGCCAAAGGAGTATAACAATAAAGGTATCACCCAACCATTGAAAGCCCGCATTTTATTACCACCGGACAAAGAACTGTTAAGAACTTTTGTCAGGCGGCCAAAAAAACGTTCTTTCACCGATTTCTTGATATCCTCTACCGCTATACCCAATGACTCTGACATACCAAGGTATTTGTATGTTTCGGTCTCGGAGAGAGATCTGAGAGTTATTATCTCAGAAAGTTGTAAATTCGGTGAATTTACAACCTTCCCCCGTTGTACATGCATAACCGCACACTTATCAACACCGAACTCCATCTTAATGGCATTACTAAAAACTTCCGTAGTTTTTAATAATGTCCCTAAATCTTGGTGCTTCAGTGTGAACAGTTTGAGGTCATCCATGTACATCAGGTGAGATAGAACCTCACCCCCTCTACGAAACCGATAGCCTAGCCCTGAATCCTTCAGCAATGTGCTAAGTGGATTCAGTGCTAAACAAAACCACAATGGACTCAAACTGTCGCCCTGGAATATACCACGCTCGATCCTTATCAAGCCTTGCGGGTCAGAGGCGTGCCCACCACTACCTGGTTGACGAAGGACTGTGGTCCACTGTCCCATACACGAGACTAAGAAGGATTTAAGAGTCGGATTAATTTTATACAACTCTAAAATCCTCCTCAGCCATGAATGAGGCACCGAATCATAGGCCTTCTTGTAGTCAATCCAGGCAGTAGAGAGGGCGCCCCTACTCCGCTTGACTTGTTGGCTAATGGCCATATCAATGAGGAGTAGCTCCTTAGTACCACGAGACCCAGCCCTACATCCATTCTGAGCGTTATCTAAGATATTATTAGATACTATGTGCGAGTTTATTTTACTTCTCAGAATAGATGTAAGGAGCTTGTAGATGGTAGGTAAGCAAGTGATGGGTCTATAGTTTTTAGGCTCCGTGGTACTACCTGATTTATGGAGCAGGAAGGTGATGCCAGTGGTCATAAAAGCGGGTAAGGAACCAGACTCGAGGGCTTCTTGATACTGTGTTGCCAAGCGTTCATGCGAGCTCTGAACCCACTTTATCCAAAAGTTGTGCAATCCATCCGGTCCAGGACTTTTCCAGTTTGGGGCCTTACGAATTGCACAACTAACATCTTCGGAGTCTATGGTAATAGACTCCATGGGTTCGATGATACTGCATTCACGCTCGACGACACGGATCCAGTCGCCCTCCGAATGTTCGACGGGCACCGGCCATATGTCACGCCAAAATTGATTCATGGTGTGAGCATCTGGTAGTTGTCCGTCGCTCAAACGTTGTCCAGTTCCCTCCCACTCTCGGTACACCTTCCTTTGGTCACTTTGGAAGATGCGATTCTGCCAGTATCTATTTACACGCTCTCTATAACGACGGATACGGCGTGCCCATGCATACACTTTCTGTTTCAGAAAGTCAATACGTTCCGTGACATTGGTTAAGTATTGCTGGGGACGAATACCGGTCCCAGCGAATGCCTGACTCACGAAACGCATGACCCGGGGACGACTATTTCCCCGGCTGAAAGAGATAAGCTTTGCAATGAGAGTCCTAAATGTGCCGATACGTCGCTCGATTCTTGCCTGCCATACGGGAACACCATCCAGGTCGTGGTGCACGGTTAGCTTCGGGGAATTTAACGCGTGCAACACGACAAGTGGCAATGGCTCCACAGTAAAGAATCGAGTGAGTATCAAGCAAATCACTGCTAGTCCGTAAGTACGGCTCTAGCAATGCATTCAGGGCTCCCATCAACGCCAGATTTCGTTTATGCATTGGCAAGCGTGGTAGCCGCGGTCTAGAATTAGGTATAAACCTATACTGCGAGATCACATCTTCCAAAGTACTCCTCAATTGCTCGCTTACCTGGATAGATGTATCACTCGTATCATTTCCCGCGTCGGGTGCGGGCGTCGCTAACGTCACACTTGTAGCAACCGTCTGTGTCACAGGTGACGGTGCTCTCGTTGACACTGGAGCTGTACGAGTAGATAATACTTCCAGGCGTAGTCGATCAAGCACAGATTGATCCAACAACTTACATCGTTGGATAGCCCGCACTTGATCCGATAGCCGTTGGACGGCAACGGTCATTGTTGGTTCAAGAGCCTGAAACAAAGGAAGCATCCTTGAACGGTACGCAGTCAGGTTGGTTTCCCCATCTGTGGCCTCATAATATGCCCGCATGACGTTTTCATTGATGGATGAAGTTCATCGCATGCGGTGCACAATACCACCGGTAGTGGGGACCCTACTCGAAGCTGGTAGGCTTCGGGGCCCCAAACTGCTCGGCGGCCGGCCTCTCCCTCGCCGGCGTCCAGGTGTTGGCGACGTCGGTGGAGAGAAATACTCGTCACTTGAAGAGCTCGACGCCTCAGCGAGCACCTGTGTCGGCGATGTGCGGTCCGGTGCCTGCGAGGCGGAGGTTAGTGACGAGTCCGGGGGTGTTAGTTGCGCATTTCTGCTTCTGGCTCTTGTTTGCATCTCAATCACTTCATTTTGAATTTAGCCATAGTATTGTTGATATTTTCGTAGGTATTCATATGACATGTGTCAAATCTTCTATGTTAATTTTGTAGACTTTGTTTATTGTTATAAAATAGTATAAAATCCTTTTTTTATAGACTTTTTGCTTATATTAATTTGGTATCTGAAGTAATTGTATAAATTTAGGCAATAATATGTAAATAAAAATATTAAAATATTTTAAGAATGAAAATGATGTATGAGATGTTCAGAGTTGCCAGTTATTATATTATTATTATTTCGTTTATTCAATAACATTCTTATTTTATACATTTTTAAATAGATTTATAAAAAACACAAATACATTTAAAAATATAAAAAATAGTGTCCCACCAGTAGCGGAGTAGGACCAAAACTACCGGCGGTGGAGGCTACAGACTGAGAAACCTCCTAACAATACGGCACGTGTCGAGGATAACAGCCTTCTGAATCTGACTCTTGATCCAACAATCTAACGAGAGTCTCTTGAGGTGTTGATCGAAACTCTTAGCTATTAGTCCGTTTGCCGAAACGACCATCGGGACAATGATCGTCGAGTCTACGTTCCACATGGCGGTTATCTCGAAGGACAGATCAAGGTACTTACTAAGTTTGTCCTTCTCTGCCTTAACAAGATTCTCGTCATGCGGGGCGGCGACATCGACGAGCACTGCCCGACGCTGGGTCCGATCAACCAACACGATATCGGGCCTATTGGCAACAATAGTCCTGTCCGTGATGATTGATCGGTCCCAGTAGAGCAATGCACGACCATTCTCAAGAACTGGCACTGGTGTGTACTTATAGTACGGCACTTCAGACTCAATAAGGTCATATTGAAGAGCAAGTTGCTGGTGGATGATCCTGGCTACTTGATTGTGCCTATGCAAGTACTCGGTGTTAGCAAGATACGAACAACCGGAAATAATATGGCGAAGTGATTCACCAGGACGGTGGCATGCTCGACAAATGTCGACCGTACCGTCCTTCATGATGTATTTCCGATAGTTGTTCGTCTTGATAACCTCATCTGCAATTGCACAGGCAAAACCTTCAGTTTCCCCAAAGAGGTCCCCAAAACGCAGCCAGTTCACCGATGCGAGCAGGTCTACATCGAGTCCTGTTAAGACTCGGTAGAACCGCCCGTGTAGCTCCTTGCTCTTCCATACGTCCTTACGGTCTTCAGTACTTAACACCTTTGGTTTACGCCAGTTCTCGTTAGCCAAGGAAAGAGGTGTAAGGCCCTTGTCAACTTTCACAACATCGCAATGAATGTCACATCCATTCTGTAGGAAGTAATCCCTGAGACTGCACACTTCACGGTTGTGGAGGTTCTTGGCATTCAAAAAGCCTCGACCCCCCCACTTCCGTGGAATGTACAGTCTCATGACAGACGATCGTGGGTGTAACATTCGATGCAATGTCAGTTGTTGACGGACTCGCCTATCCAGGGCGTCTAGTTCCGTTTGAGTCCACCTAAGTATGCCAAAGGAGTACAACAATAAAGGTATCACCCAACCGTTGAAAGCCCGCATTTTGTTACCACCGGACAAAGAACTGTTAAGAACTTTTGTCAGGCGGCTGAAAAAACGTTCTTTCACCGATTTCTTAATATCCTCTACCGCTATACCCAATGACTCTGACATACCTAGGTATTTGTATGTTTCGGTCTCGGTGAGAGATCTGAGAGTTATTATCTCAGAAAGTTGTAGATTCGGTGAATTTACAACCTTCCCCCGCTGTACATGCATAACCGCACACTTATCAACACCGAACTCCATCTTAATGGCATTACTAAAAACTTCCGTAGTTTTTAATAATGTCACTAAATCTTGGTGCTTCGGTGTGAATAGTTTGAGGTCATCCATATACATCAGGTGAGAAATAACCTCACCCCCTCTACGAAACCGATAGCCTAGCCCTAAATCCTTCAGCAATGTGCTAAGTGGATTCAGTGCTAAACAAAACCACAATGGACTCAAACTGTCGCCCTGGAATATACCACGCTCAATCCTTATCAAGTCATGCGAAACAGAGGCGTACCCACCACTACCTGGTTGACGAAGGACTGTCGTCCACTGCCCCATACACGAGACTAAGAAGGATTTAAGAGTCGGATTAATTTTATACAACTCTAAAATCCTCCTCAGCCATGAATGAGGCACCGAATCATAGGCCTTCTTGTAGTCAATCCAGGCAGTAGAGAGGGCGCCCCTACTCCGCTTGACCTGATGGCTAATGGTCATGTCAATAAGGAGTAGCTCCTTAGTACCACGTGACCCAGCCCTACATCCATTCTGAGCGTTATCTAAAATATTGTTAGACATTATGTGTGAATTTAATTTACTTCTCAGAATGGATGTAAGGAGCTTGTAGATGGTAGGTAAGCAAGTGATAGGTCTATAGTTTTTAGGCTCCGTGGTACTACCTGATTTATGGAGCAGGAAGGTGATGCCAGTGGTCATAAAAGCGGGTAAGGAACCAGACTCGAGGGCTTCTTGATACTGTGTTGCCAAGCGTTCATGCGAGCTCTGAACCCACTTTATCCAAAAGTTGTGCAATCCATCCGGTCCAGGACTTTTCCAGTTCGGGGCCTTACGAATTGCACAACTAACATCTTCGGAGTCTATGGTAATAGACTCCATGGGTTCGATGATACTGCATTCACGCTCGACGACACGGATCCAGTCGCCCTCCGAATGTTCGACGGGCACCGACCATATGTCACGCCAAAATTGATTCATGGTGTGAGCATCTGGTAGTTGTCCGTCGCTCAAACGTTGTCCAGTTTCCTCCCACTCTCGGTACACCTTCCTTTGGTCACTTTGGAAGATGCGATTCTGCCAGTATCTATTTACACGCTCTCTATAACGACGGATACGGCTTGCCCATGCATACACTTTCTGTTTCAGAAAGTCAATACGTTCCGTGACATTGGTTAAGTATTGCTGGGGACGAATACCGGTCCCAGCGAATGCCTGACTCACGAAACGCATGACCCGGGGACGACTATTTCCCCGGCTAAAACAGATAAGCTTCGCAATGAGAGTCCTAAATGTGCCGATACGTCGCTCGATTCTTGCCTGCCATACGGGCACACCACCCGATCGTGGTGCACGGTTAAATTCAAGGAATTTAACGCGTGCAACACGACAAGCGGTAATAGCTCCACAGTAAAGAATCGAGTGGGTATCGAGCAAATCATTGCTAGTCCGTAAGTATGGAGCTAGCAATGCATTCAGGGCTCCCATCAACGCCAGATTTCGTCTATGCATGGGCAAGCGTGGTAGCCGTGGTCTAGAATTAGGTGCAAACCTATATTGAGAGATCACATCTTCTAAAGTACTCCTTAATTGCTCGCTTACCTTGACAGATATATCACTCGTATCATCTCCCACGTCGAGCACGGTATCAACTAAAGTGGCACTAGTTGCAACCGTGTGTGTAGCAGGTGACGGCGCTCTCGTTGACGCTGGAGCTGGTCGAGTAGATAACACTTCCAGGCGTAGTCGATCAAGCACAGGTTGATCCAACAACTTGCATCGTTGGATAGCCCGCACTTGATCCGATAGTCGCTGGACGGCAACAGTCATTGTTGGTTCAAGAGCCTGAAACAAAGGGAGCATCCTTGAACGGTACGCAGTCAGGTTGGTTTCCCCTTCTGTAGCCTCATAATATGCCCGCATGACGTTTTCATTGATGGATGAAGTCCATCGCATGCGGTGCACAATACCACCGGTAGTGGGGACCCTACTCGAAGCTGGTAGGCTTCGGGGCCCCAAACTGCTCGGCGGCCGGCCTCTCCCTCGCCGGCGTACAGGTGTTGGCGACGTCGGCGGGGAAAAATACTCATCACTTGACGATGAACTCGACGCCTCAGCAAGCACTTGTGTCGCAGGAGTGCGGTCCAGCGCTTGCGAGGCGGAGCTAAGTGATGAGTCCGGGGGTGTTATCTGTGCTTATTATTATTATTATATTATTATTATTATTATTGACACCGGAGTGTCGGGTGCGATACCCAGTTCGAATCTAATATTTGTGTGACCCACAAATGTTTGTTTCGGAGTTTGGGTGTTTTATATGTATAATACCTATTTATTATTATGGATTTATGTATACACGAATATTTTATGACTACCAGAAAAATTTCAGGGGCTCATCTGGAACGTATGTATTTCAATATATATGGAATAATACAAATACCCAACCATACAAAAACACAAAGTTATTAACGTTTTTAAAATTTCAAAATACGTGCGTCACGCATGGACACCACCACACGCACATTTTACGCACAATGTTTGGATAGTAAATAGGTCCTACCTATAATCTCGAAACATGCCGAGGACGGCCGACTTTGTTGCACGATATTATTGCAATCACTTTATTATTGCGATGCGAGCGAGACGCCACAGTCTTCAAGGTCAAACACAACTACGATTATTGTATGGTTAAGGTAACCTATACCTAATTACTAAAATTTATTTTACGATTCCATATCCCCCCATATCCGCAATTACTATAGTAAGGTATTAAATGGTTAAGTAAGAGGTCAAATTACCTACCTATCTAGCAGATAAAACATGATAGGTAGGTTTCACCTAGGTACTGTTTCATTAAGAAATTTTAAATTTAAATAGGTACCTAATCAACTGGCAGGTACTAAAGAACTTGGAATAGTAAATTGGCTTAATGATTAATTTAAAGTACTGTAGTTGTTGCTCGAAATGTCCTCCGTCATTTTGGATGCATAAACGAACCCGTTTTAATAAGTTCGATTTCAAACTGAGAAGAATGTCTCTTTGTTGCCGGATTTCATCGAAGGCGTCAATTATCCTTTGTCGGAGGTCCTCACGGGTGTTGGGTTCACTGACATACACTCTACGTTTCACTTCACTCCACATGAAAAAGTCCATTGGCGTCAGATCCGGGGACCGAGCGGGCCACGCGACCGGAGCACCTCGTCCAATCCACCTGCCTTCAAATTGCGTATTGAGGTAGTCTCTTACCGCGATGTGGTAGTGGGGTGGAGCACCTTCTTGTTGGAACCAGAGGTCTCGCAAGTTTGCGAGTGGGATATCATCCAACATGGTTGATACCATCGTTCTCAACAGCTCCAAATACGCCCGTTAGACGTCCCTCGATGAAGAATGGACCCACGATGTTATCATTTAGGACTCCGGCCCACACGTTCACACTAAATCTATGTTGAAATGAATGTTGTCGCGCCAACTTGGGATTCCTGATTGACCACCAATGTTCGTTATGTTGGTTGAAAACCCCTATTCTTGTAAACAAACATTCATCACTGTAAAGGTCGCTGGTATCCGGATGAAGAATCACCCAGTTGCAGAATGCAATCCTGGGTGCTCGGTCGATTGTTGTCAGCTCTTGGACCTTTCTGTAGTGATAAGGGTGCATACCAGCCGAGTTCACAATTTTCCAAGCACAGTGCTGGCTGATGCCAAATCGACGTGCCGCATCGTTCGTACTTCGTCGCGGATCTTCCTCAAAAAACTCGAGCACCTCATCGTACAAGTTCTGCGGATAGGCTGGTCTACCCCGGCCTTATGCGTGCGTAGGTACGTGAAATGAGCCGTGATCTAACAGACGTTGGTAGACACTTAACATTGTGGAGTAATTTGGCTGTCGGGCATTCGGGTAGAGATCGCGATACATCCGTAAACCCGCACTCACATTTTCACCGGATATAAAATATGTACGTAATATTAATGCCTCAGACTAGAAGAAGAATATAGACGGAACATGTAGAATGAACACGTGAAGCCAAATGACACTTTCAATGTGTGCGAGTGACTCCGATTTCTGTGTACCGATACCACTAACGGCGTGTGCGTAATGTTGCCAGCAAATGAAAAATCTCCAAAAAATCTTAGTGGACATATATGATGGATAATTAATATTTGTTATAGTAAATGTTATCTGCAATTATTTTATATTATTTACACAAATGATTATTATGATATGTGCCTAAAATGGGGAAGTGTTAAAATAAATGAAAACGTGATAAACACTGAGTAAACACACTTTAATTACTAGCTTTCAAAAAAAATCCCGTAATTAAAACAATCCTTTTTAAGATGAATGAACAAAGCTCTATTCCAGTGTAAGTACAAGTTACAGTCAACAACAAAAGTTGATTAGCACAAAAATATTTATTATTCTTTTTTACATCCCAATGCATGTGCCACAGCAATGTACTAGTAATGTTAGAAATAGTTAGAATACCCAAGGACAAAGTTAATATATTTCGTGTTTTGTTTATGATTTTGTGATCGGTTTAACAGCTATAGTGATCAACAGATAAGAATTATTGGTTAAGCTACTTTTGTCGTTGACTATACATGAAGTAGATATCAATAGTCGTTAGGTTAAGACTAAGGCCTTTGTAGTGTTAGACTGAAATTAAAATACTGACACAGTAACATAAATAAATTGGATCAGAACACAGGCTGGGAGGTCAGACAGCAGTCAATTCCAAGATTGCCGAAATACCCAAGCCACGCATAGTAAGTAGATCCCGGACACAGATGTGATCGGGAGTTCGGGACTAACGCACGAATGATGATGATGATAATTAGAAACATCGAGCTTGTCAACATTGATGACACTGATTTTTTTTACTCAGTACTTTATAATTCCCATAAATACTGCAAAATATTTTGTGGAAATGATGAAAAAATTATGGCAACTCTGTATAGTATGGCGGAGGTTTTGTGTTCCTAGTTTGTGCAACTAAAATATTTAGAAAAATGTTATGAAATCTAATAAGAAATAGTTAATTACTTATGAAACGATAATCCAGCATTCTTCCTATGAATAGTTGAAGTGTTTTTACACCTTTTCACCACACAATACGGCATATTTATAATATTTTGTTCAACCGTGATCGCACGTGCGTACACACTCGCTGCTCACAAAGGAGTGCGAGCGGAATGGTATCCCATTGCTATATAGTATCCCTTTTGGCGGCTTCACTCGCTAGTTCTATTCGTTCCGTCTATGTTATTCTTTTAGTCTGAGATTAATGCGTATTCGCGATTGGTAAATTGGTACGCCATCTCGATAGTATTAGTTGGGATTGATCGAAAGGGAAGCGTGCGCGCGTCGAGATGTCACAACCGGAACTAACTGATTTATGATTGAAATAATTTGGCATGCAAAGGGCGCGTGAGTGAACGCGTTGCGGTACGTGGGGAGGCAGGGTGACGACGCGCCACGCGCCGAATGAATGAAAGAAATATAGTAAATTATTTTAAGTATGTAGTGAACAAATATTATGTGTTTTTAAGGAAACAAATGACATAACTATTTTATTCCTTTTTTTAGCATGGATGGGTTTAGTATCGAATACCTATCACTTCCCTGAAATTTTTCTGGTAGTCATAAAATATTCGTGTATACAACGTGTTTCATATTAGTGTGGTCATATCTCAAGGTTGCATTGGGTAGGGCCCAAATAATATATTGCGCGGGGTCTTTAATTAATTTAATAAAATATTGACTTATAATGACGTGGTCGATAAATTTTCCTTTTTATCGATAGCTCATTGAAATGAAGCCCTAAGACTGCACTACAAAATAAACATGATTAGAATGAACTCTAGATTTGACCTCAAGTAGGTTTGCCAAACAGTGAAATAGATTCGGACAGTCTCGTTGTTACTCAAAATTTTAACCAACAGATAAAGTTACTTTATCAATAGTTATCATACAAAATAGTTTCGGAATCACAACTTGGGGTCAAAATAAAGAGTGCCTACTCAAAGTTATTTTTGAAGTTTTTCTATGAATTTATGTATCACGTGATTGTCGTGAATGTCACAACTCACACGTAATTTGTTGTCAACCTACTCAAATACCAGGAGCAACGCATTTGCTGTCGAAGAAAAGAGAAGAAACATTTATGTTCTTGTCTTCCTTAAATTTACACTTTTTATAAATTGGTTCCGCACAGATATTTAAAATACAACTGCTGTTTGTGTAGAAGTTTATGTAGCTGTTGAGAACGCCTGGTGGGTATAGTAGTATGTAGGTATTCAGTTTCGGGATAGAGAGATCGTGGATGCCAGTCACTGCACTACCATATCGTGAACTCTCTTTCGACTCATTTACCATGAAGTAAATGATCTGCAAGGTGTTTGGTTATTTTTGACCGACTTTAAAAAAGAGTAGGTACTTAGGTTCTCGATTCGTCATGATAATGTGATGCATAAAAGTTCATAAAACATTATCGCTAAAAGTGGCAACTTGTATGGTTGAACGAGGATATCAGAAAAAGTAGGAGGTGTTGGTGTCAGTTTCACTAATATGTATCTTAAGGACCCCTAAAAATTACAAAGAGAACCGCCCACTTTTTTGATTGGAGCCGCTTTGAAGAAACTAGGTATCAATAGCGATGTCGGCATATATCAAAGACGTACACGTCACAACACGTGTAAATTTTACCGCAAAAACCATATTATTCCGGTGTTGCAAGTTAACGCAATGTTCTTCATAAACGGGGACTTTATTAGCTTTTTTTATGCTGGATATTTGTTCATTTTAGCAATTGGTAATAAATTACTAATCTTAGACTACATGGATAAAGGAAGTCGCTTTTTCCGTCTGTCTGTTTTTTTTTTTTTTTTTTTTATATTTGGTTCGCCAAATTGACGCCGCCCGCCTGGTGGTAAGTCGTGACGACGTCTAGCGATTGTGGGCCACTCTCACAGCACACATTACTATTGAGAGTGGCCCTCAACTTGACGACCTACTGATGTGCCTCTTCACGCTCCGCTTAAAGAACCCAGGATTATATGCACAGTGCACAGGCAGGGCGTTCCAGGCCACTATCGTTCGGCAGAGAAACGAACGTTTAAAACGTTCGGTTCTCGCGAACATGCTATCCACTGTGTGGGGGTGGCATCTCTGCCCGGCACGAGTCGTTCGGGATCGGAAGGAAGAGGGTGGGATCAGATTGAAGAGCTCTTCAGAACACTCGCCGTGGTAAATACGGTAGAATGCGGCCAAGGAAGCTATTGTTCGGCGCTGAGCTAGCGGCTCAAGGCTTCCCGTTACCTCCGGACAACCAATAATACGGATAGCCCGTCGCTGCATAGCGTCGAGAGCGTCCAGCAGATACTTCGCGGAGCCGTCCCAGAGGTGAGAGCAGTATTCGACGCAGGGTCTAATCTGCGTCTTGTACAGCAGACACCTCTGGTCCGGTGTAAAGAATCTCTTTACCTTATTCAGTATTCCTAGTTTCCGCGAAGCTAGCCCTATACATCTTTCGATGTAGTTTTTATTATTGAGCTCTCGACGAACGTCTATGCCAAGGATATCAAGGTTGTCCTTCATTGGTAATAATGCATTCTGAAGAGAGGGTAGGGGAAGGAAAGGGGATTTCTTCGCAGTAAATGCACACGCCTGTGTTTTGCGGGCATTGAACTCGACCAGGTTCTCGGTACCCCATTGAGAGATACTGTCGAGGTTACGGTCGAGATCAGCCACGAGTCGTCGTCTCTCCTCCTCAATCTCAGATCGCCCCGCCGTCGGACGAACCGAGTAACTCCCGTGCAGTGTGCTGTCATCTGCATAGCAATGAATGTTCCCGAGGGATAGCATATCATTGATATGCAGAAGAAAAAGAGTTGGTGATAGTACGGACCCCTGCGGTACCCCGGCATTCACTTGCAAGAAGCGAGAAGCCTGGCCATCGCAGAGGACCCGCACTCGGCGCTCGTTTAAAAAGCTGGCAATCCAGCTGCACAGTTGAGGAGGTAGACCATATGCCGGAAGCTTGGAAAGGAGCGAAGCATGCCAGACCCTATCGAAGGCTTTGGCGATGTCCAGGCTAATAGCCAAGGACTCGCCGTGCCTTTCCATAGCCCCACCCCAGACATGCGTTACGAATGCCAGAAGATCACCCGTTGATCGCTTTGGCCTGAAGCCGTATTGTCGATCATTGATTAGCGAGTGATCCTCTAGGAATTGCATGAGCTGCTTATTTATAAGGAGCTCAAGCACCTTGCAAATGACTGAGGTGACAGCTATGGGTCGATAGTTGCCTGGATCGGACCGATCCCCTTTCTTGGGGATCGGTTGTACGTTCGCCTCCTTCCAGACCTCCGGCACGAGCCCTGAAGAGTATGACAGGCGGTACAGACGCGTTAATACTGGAGACAACTCAGCTGCACATTTTCGTAGCACCACCGCCGGAATGCCGTCAGGGCCACTGGCTTTCCGCGTGTCGAGTGACCGCAGCACTGCCCGTACATCACATTGCCTGATAACAATATCAGGCATTGTGTGGCCACAGTTGGCGATGGCGGGGGGCTGCAGGCCACGGTCGTCGACCCGGGAATTAGCCGCAAAGAGGTCTGCGAGCATATCCGCTTTCTCTTGGGCTTTGTGAGCCAGTGTTCCATCTGGGTAACGCAGCGGTGGCAGCGAGGGCTGACAAAAGTTAGATTGCACGGCTTTGGCCAGTTGCCAGAATCCACGGCTGCCCGTGGGATGGGAAGTGAGCTCCTGACCAAGCCGCGCGACGCGCTGGGCATCCGCTCTCTTAAAGGCCCTCTTACTCGACTTTGTGGCCCGGTTGTACGCTGCTTTGAGGTGGCCCACGTTTGGGTCGCGCACAGCCCGGGCCCTGATCCAGGCGCGATATGCCGACTGTTTTTGTCGAACAGCTTTGGCACAATCTCGCCCGAACCAGGGACGGGCTCTGCGGATACTGGCGACATCAGTGAAAGGGATGTAATAATCCATCCCTAAACTGATCTCGCCAGCAATAGCAGAAGCACTATCCGAAGGAGCCTTTCCTACAAAGCAGCGCTGGCTCCAGGGGACGGACGCAAAATAATCGCGTAGACCGTCCCAATCCGCTGACGAGTAGTGCCATAGTCGTCGTGACGTTTGCACAGGACGTGCAGGAGGTGACACCTTCATGCCAGCGTGAACAACACAGTGGTCGGAACTACCCAGTGGGGCTCCTACCGAAACACTGTACTGGGCTGGGCGACTCGTCAGCAGTAGATCCAGCAGAGCGGGCGCGTGATCTGACCTGTCTGGTATCCGGGTGATCCCGCATACCATCTGGGTCAGACCGTGGGAGAGAGCGAACGCATGGGCGGCTCTACCCGCATGATCAGTCTTGAGGGACCCCAGCCATTCAATGTGATGGCCATTGAAGTCCCCCAGAAACACTAGGTCAGCGTTCGGGAACCGCACCTGCGCTTCATCAGCCGTCTCGCTGAGGTACTGGAAGAGCTTTGTTGTCTCAGAATCCCCTGTGTGGGATCGGTAGACGCACACGTAGATCTGGCTCATAGAGCCATGGTCTACGTGCAGCCAAAGGACGGAATTGGAGGGGTTCTCTAGGCAGCGCAACCGGCGGCAGCAAACATCCGCCCTAACGAACACGCACACCCCGGCTTTGTCTCGAAATTGTTCCTCGATGACATAGCCGGGGTAACACAGGTAAGACGTGTCGTCAGGGCGGCGTATTTGTATCTCCGTGAGGAACATCACAGCGGGCCGTGCCGTCTCAAGGTGGTGGTGGACGGTATCGAGGTTCGCATGGAATCCACGGACGTTAGTGAACTCCACCTCGAAATGTGAAGTTGTGGGGTTTCCTAGGGCCGCTGTGTAACGTTTATTTCTTTTTTGTTGCACTGCCATTGTAGATTTTGAAGAAGAAGCGTGAAGACAGGGCGACATTTGGTGCAGCAGTAAGTGACAAAGCGTAGGGGCTAGCTTTGTCTAGAACCGTGTGGTTAGGTCGGAGCCGACCCGCCGGACGGAAGGGCTCCCAAACCCCCCTGATGCAAGGCCGCCGCTACCCCACACCGGTTACCACCCGGAGCGGCGATCCCACATCAGGATTATGCGCAACATGTGGGGCAGCCTCCTGGGGTGGTTGGCCCCAGGCGGGTCCCATGACTGTGTTGCGGGCGGCCGCGGCAACGCCGTTGCTAAGGGTCTCCCTGGCCGGCGAATCGACCCACACCACCCACACTAGACTCCGTTTCGCCCCCACTGGTCCCATGCCTGCTGCATCATACATCGCCCCGGGCCCGGCGGTGCAGCTGCTGAACCCCTAACGCAACCCAGCCTGGGCTGGGTTACTTGGGGGGCTTTAGCACAGCTGCACGGTGGTACCCCCCCGGACCAACACTGTTGTACCACCTGGTACCCACGTAGGGGCCGAAGCCACTCCATAGGTACCGTAAATTAACGAGCCTCGTCCGTTTATCAGCAGGTGCGCCACTAGCAGGTGAGGTCGCTGGGGCCCTATAGATGTTGGTAGAGCCCCTTTGTTCTGAATGTATGTTTAGTTCTTGAAAACTACGCAACGGATCTTGAAGCGGTTTTTTTTAAATGGGTTTAAGCAGGTTTCGAAATGTATTTACATGCATACTATCATGCGAGCGATGCCGCGCTGGCATTCAACAATTTTATTTTATTTCATAGGTCTTAGGGAAATATCCTGTGTTTATGGTAAATAATAATTATGTTATTATTTATCTCTTAAATTATTTTATACTAGGTACCTACTAGCTTTATTTCATAAAAAAAACTAAGTACCTACTTGGTACTTTTATTAGATTTTTACCAAAATTACGACGTAATTCAAGGAAATAAGACATTGGACTTGGGCAACACTTACAACTATCTAATTTCTTTTCAGTTGCAAGTAAACTTTGATATTAGGCGTACGTAGTAATCTGTGTTAATCGATCATGGCGTATTTAAGTAATAGTGAATATTATGAAATGATACTTTGCGTCGGGGCAGCCGATGGCAGTCTGCGTGAAGCTCGTCGCCTTTATCGAGAAAGATTTGTGGACAATAGACTCGAAGGTGAACGGCGGCGGTTACCATCTGTGGAGTGCTTCCGAAAAATGGTGAACCGTTTACATGACACTGGTTCTTTCCGTGGTTCCCGCTCAGAAGGCAGACCATCTGTTGTACCACCAGAGCAAGAAGTATTCTCGAGCATTTTCAATCCAATCCCAGAACAAGTCCTCGCCGCGCTGGGATTGTTCTGGGAATGAATCATTTGAGAGTATGGCGCGTGCTAAAAGCAGATGGTCAACATCCGTACCACTTCAGGCACACCCAAGAACTGACACCGGCTGATTTCGTACCACGTCTCAACTTTTGCCAGTGGTACCGAGAGGAAGCACAACGATCCCCTAGTTTCGCGAACCGTATTTTATGGATCTATGAAGCCTCTTTTACTCGTGCTGGTATCAGTAACCAGCATAACGAACATGTATGGACTCATCAGAACCCACACGCATCTGCAGAAAACAACTTTCAGCATCAGTGGCGTGTTAACATTTGGGCGGGAATAATCGGAGATATTTTAATTGGTCCTTTCGTGCTACCGAGTTCGCTAAACGGTGAAAATTACCTCGCGTTCCTTAGAAACGTCTTAGAACCCGAACTTGAAAACTTGCCTGTAACATTGTACACAAATATGATGTACCAGCAAGACGGGGCGCCAGCACATTATGCGAGAGATGTACGGGCGTATTTAGATGAGCGGTTTAACCAGTGGATCGGACGTGGTGGTCCCATACCTTGGCCTCCGAGGTCACCGGATCTCACAAAGTGTACAGTGCGGTATGTCTCACGCGTGAAGATATGGAGTCTAAAATATTTGATGCATTTAGCAGTGTAACTCCAGACATGCTGTGTAATGTAACTGCCAGCATGATGCGACGGACCCAACTGTGCATTGATCAAGGCGGCGAACATTTCGAGCCGTTACTTTAGTACCTACTTTTTAGTTTTGTGTTTATTAGTATCTTAGGTAGGAAGTGTATTTTTTATTAAATTCAATAATGTTTATCTAAGTATCGTGATATGAGTGAGTTAGTTATGTTTATTGTGGAACACAGTACCTACCTATCTACCAGGATGACATGCACAATGAAATCGGTAAGTTTTTGTTGTTTAAAGTCCACAACCTATCATTACTACAAAATAGTATTCTGTACCAGGAGCAAATATGAAATAAGAGTTGTTTACGATTCATCGAAGGGGACTGAACCTTACGAATAAATTTGACCCTAGGTAGTGTTGGGTTTATAAAATATCGATTAAATGAACAAATCAATTAAATTTACATGACACCTTAAAAGTTTTAACTAAACTTGTATTTGCAATTTTGTCCTTGCGTATAGTTAATTCAACGCGCATGTGTAACGAGGGTCAAATATGACCACACTAATATGAAACACGTTGATTATGTATTTAGAATTATGTAAGTAAGTTTATCTTGGAAATGACATTGAGTTTGTGAAAGAAGGCTGTACAAAGAAAACGTCTCAAAAGTGTTACTCATTTTGAAAAGCAATGAAGTATAACTTATTATCAAATTATTTTACAATACAATATGAATCACAAAAACTATAGTCATGGGCTGGAATCGAATCATTGATTGGCATCAGAGCCCTCTAGCTGTGTCTAAATGTAATTGCAACATTACGCACAGCCTACCATAGTAGTTAGTTCCTCAACTACCGGTAGATGGCGCTCTGGCGACGCCGTAAGTCGCGATATTAACACAATATGATCACAAAATTAGATGTCTTGGGCTAATGGTGTCTTGGTTAGTTGGTAGAACGTTGCGCCAGGACAGGGATCAGTCACTGGTTCGAGTCCAGCGCAGGACTATAGTTTTTGTGATTCATATTGTACACTACCCGCATTATATATCTTATTATTTCGCAAGGGTTGCCTGGAAGAGATCGCTTCTTAGCGATAAGGCCGTCCATTGTACATTAGTTTTAAGCAAGTGTTTTTTCTTTACCTTGTATTGTTTGTATACTTACAATGTACAATAAGAAGTAATTAAAAGCAATGGTAAGTATGATGTTCAAACTTTTTTTTAAATAATAGCATTATTTTCGCTAAAAATAGAAGACATTAAAACGTCGACATATGTTTCACCTCTAAACGAGGCATTCTCAAGGCTGTCTCAGAGAGAACAGCAAAATATGAAGCCAGATCATAGTTGTTTTAAAGTATGAACATGTAAATGAAACATAGTGTAACACACACAAACCAACAAAACTACTGTGGCTGTCCAGTTTTGTGTGTGTTACACTATGTTTTCTGCGAATTAAAAAGTTGATTTTTTTTAAAATATTATGTAAAAAAAAGTTTGAACATCATACTTACCATTGTTTTGTCATGGACTTTCGTCAGGTAACGCCTGATTCTATCCAGTATTTAAAGAGTATTTAACTTGAGTCGGAGTCGCCTGTGTCGGATACATATATTTATGTAAAATATGTAGATGATGCTTCGTCATAATTCTTTGAAATATTATTATACTTGTGGGTAAAAGTGATTCTGTACCTATACGTAAATATTTGTAGGGCAGTTAAATATTAAAATGCACTGTCAATGTCTGCCGACTCCCACCATTGAGACTTTTATAAAAGGCAGTGTTGTAGTACGATCCTGTACAGTTCCTGTTCAGTTTTAGTCTACGAATTTACAAGTATTGCTTAATGTATTTCACAATCACAAGTTATTACAGAAGTATGTACCTATACCTATGTAGGACATAGGTACTAAAGCCTAGTTCAGCAGACAATGTGTATATAAGACAAGTCAGTTTGGCTACTAGATATTACGTGTCGACTGTTGTCAATCCTTGAGGAGCTTCTATACTAAGATAAGTGTATTGTATTGTTATTATGTTTAAATACTTGTAAGATATTATAATATGCGCTGTTCGCATTATAGACTGTCCGGAGGTAACGGGAAGCCTTGAGCCGTTAGCCCAGCGCCGAACAATTGCTTCCTTGGCCGCGTTCTACCGTATTTACCACGGTGAGTGTTCTGAAGAGCTCTTCAACCTGATCCCACCCTCTCCCTTCCGATCCCGAACAACGCGTGCCGGGCAGAGATGTCACCCTCATACCGTGGAAACCGTCTTCGCGAGAACCGAGCGTTTTAAACGATCGTTTCTCTGCCGAACGATGGTGGCTTGGAACGCCCTGCCTGCGCACGTGTTTCCTCCAACATATAACCCTGGGCTCTTTAAGCGAAGCGTGAAGAGACACATTACTGGGTCGTCAAGTTGAGGGCCACTCTCTATAGTATTCCTGTGTACTGTGAGAGTCGCCCTCAATTGCCAGACGTCGCCTCAGCTTACCATCAGGCGGGTGGCGTCAATTTGTCGACCTAAATATATATATATAAAAAAAAAAATTACCCTACCGAGTTTCTTGCCCTTCTTCTCGGGATTCTGTGGTAATCGAATGGGCGGATTACGAATAAATACAATCAGTCTTGACTTTAGTGTTTCATTGCTTAGGGGTATAGGTACCTAATAGTATTCTTCTGCCAGATGATATCGGAGCGATACTCATCATGATTAGATATATGATTATACTATCACAAAGCTACCTGTAGAGAATAGCTTTCAGTATAATCCTCTATATGGAACGTTAGGGAGTTATGTAACATAGTTACATAATACATAGTGTGAGTATATTATTTATTGTTGGTGGTGTACCTGGGATCTGCTTAGGGATTTATGTAACGTAGTTACATAGTGTAAGTATATTAATTATTATGTTGGTGGTAGTTCACCATCATCAAGATTAGGTACTTACAAAGTGTGGATGTGAGGTACTCCTCTATCTACAGTATAGTCATCCTATAAATTTAGGTACCTGGACTCTTAGGGAGTTATGTAACATAGTTACATAATACCTAGTGTGAATATATTAGTCATTATAGATCAGGTACTAAGACAGGTGTGGGTGTGAGGTACACCTCTGCCTACCCCTTGTGGGATATAGACGTGATGTATGTTTGGCTTCCTGACTAGTATAAAGCTTTGTATGTTATGTAAGACATAGAATACTATGAATAGTAGGTAGGTAATTCAGATTATTCACCTACAAGACATCTAATTACGAATAGGCTAAAGCTTCTCTTAATCTTTATGCCACACCTGCGATGTATTCCTCACTTTATCACGCTATAGACCCGGTGGCGCCCGCACGGTCCATACATTGATTGCTTAGTTTCACATCTCTTTCTAGCGTTTACCGGTTGGGAGGAAAGTCGAGGACGGACAGACGGATATAACAACACTTTAAAGCGGAACCCTTAAAAAAACTGGCTACTTTTTATTAAGTACCTAATTAGGACTTATCTAGCCTATCGTATTTAATGGAGCTAATGTTTTTAAGAATTAGTTTGAAAACTTAATAAATAAGTTTTGTATTTAAATTACTTTTGATTGTACTTATCTACACACTTTCTATACATAGTCTATACAATGACATAGTTCGACTGCCTCGGTGGCGTGGTCGGTAGTGCATCCGCTTGAGTCTCGGGTTCGTTCCCGGTCGGGACAAACTTTGTGTGATGACACAAACGTTTGTACCGAAGTCTGGGTATTTCCTATGTAAGTATAATATGTATGTATATACAAAAAATAAATGTATATAAGTATTTATATCAGTTTATCTAGTACTCATATCAGAAGCTCTGCTTAGTTTGAGACTAGATGGCGTTGTGTGAATTGTCCTGACTTATTCATCATTCACCGAGCCTTTCCCAACTCAGTTGGGGTCGGCTTTCCAGTCTAACTGCGATGGCTGAACTTCGATATTTTCCGTGAAGCGACTGCCATCTGACCTTCACAACCCATGGGCGATATCGAAGTTCTGTAGTTAGACCGGTCGGATTTTTGATTTAGGGCTCCAACTACCCCTAACGACTGCCATATATGTTAGTATGACAACCGGGATCGACGGCTTAACGTGCTCTCCGAGGCACGGAGGGGTCTCAATGTCTTAAGAAATGGTCACCCATCCTAAGACCGGCCTGAGTCGATGTTGCTTAACCTTTGCAATGTGGTAACATTGTCGGTTACCACTAGACCATGAACCGATTATGAAAGAAATTAATTTCATAATTTTGTTTTATTATAAACATGCTAAAAATGCTACTTTGCTAACAAGTAACACAGTAATCGGCATATACTATGAGCTTATACGGTACTTGCGCATTTCTGTAAATTTAGTACAATACAATGACGTGTTATGTACTAAAGCCAAACGTAGGACTCTACTATACTACGATTGACTGTAGCGAGTACAACAAACAGCTACGTACATGCTAAAGCCAAACGCAGTAATCGCATAGAATAGAGGTAGTTTGAAGAATAATTATTATTCTTAAGACTCCCTAAAATAAACAATAAAAACATTAACACATAATTACAATTATCTACTAAATCGTTTTCAATTTTCAGTTTTTTATTGGAATTATAAATATCAAATAATACATTGATATTAATACTAATAGATTAGTAAATTTCGGTTATTTTCACAGCGTCATTTTTATTTATTTATTTACCACACTTTAAACTATAATTGCATTAGGGGTGTCCCTGTAATAACCGATGTATAGCACATAAAAGGAATGGAGGAAGATAAATATTATGGATCAATATTATAGTTTTTTGTGTTTTTATTTTTATAAGTTTGTATAAAGTTTCCCTATAACAAAGTCTTGGCAAATGCTGTTAAATTGTTATAGTTGTATAAAATAAATAAATAAATTATATAAATAATTATTTCCAAAGCAACGTTCGCCTGTCAATAATAGATGCATCGCGATGTTGATAGAGCGCTTGGTACTTCATTAGTCTATGTATTTGAAACATTGAAATGTAAAAGATAAGCATTTAAGAGTTTTTTGTTTCAATTTAAATTAAAATGTGTTCTTTAAAATTGTAGGTATTCATTTATTCTAAGACCTGAATTAACGTAAGGTATTTACGAAGATAAACGAAATAGGCACTTAGATAATACTAAATATCTTTTTTATTCCTTATACAGTGTGTCCTAAGACTATGCTACATGGAGGGAAAGTACCTTAAATATTGTAGATAGATAATTTAACTGAAAGGAGACTTTGAAAAAAAAACTTATTAAACTGCGTTCATAGATTTTCGTAAAATCATCTGTGTGATCCGGAAATCGAACCAACCAAATTGTAAAAAAAACAAAACATGTTATTTTACGCCTCCCATCAATAGGCTTTATAACAACGACTATTTGATTCTAAAAACTCAGCATTTTGAAAAAATATTACGTTTTATACATTCTTGGTACAAATTTTGAAAAGCCAAAGCAAAATAAAGTACCTGATTCTGTTAAAACTTATACTCACTAGCATTTTTATTTAGCAACAAAAGTGTGAGACCATTTTGTGACCATATCGTCACGGTAATTTACATTTTTACCTTAAAGTTACTGCTGCTACTAACGATATCGTCATGATATCGTGTGTCGTTATCGTGTAATGTAAAAACGCCCATTGCCCTCGGTTTTGTGGACAAAAGTTTGAACCAAAAATGTATGAAATGTGGAAGATGTACTTTAAAAAAAGTAATATTTCAAGGCCTTCCTTTTATTTTAAATGCTAAGTTTATTAGAAACAAATAGTCGTTGTTATGAAGCCTTTTGATCGGTGTCGCAAATATATTTTTTTTTACCTGTCCTGGGACACCTTGTATACTAGAATAATCTAATTAGGTACATGTTAACCAAATGTGATAGTACGTATTTATCTAGGTATGTACTGCATAAATGTAAGAAAAGTAAAAATAAAATAGAAATACTACAGTATATTTTATTAGATGATTCATAATAAATGTTATATTTAAGACTAACTGTTGCCCGCAGCTTATAGGTTTCTTGATCCTGATTTCCAAGAAACACAGTCAATACCTAAAAATAGAATACCTTAAATGCCCTCTACAGTGTTTAACAAAGACGTGGCTGCTTCTCAATAAAACGCAAAACACAAATAAGAAATCAACAGTAACAGTAACTATTGTATACTGTGGCAGTTTAGTTTAAACCCTAACAACACAGCTTAGACTAATGTCATTTGACATTTTGAATATGATTTATCAGTGTGGCAGGCGGTTGATAATTTCGTGCATCTAAAAGTAAATATTTTGTAGTGCTTTTGTAACGGTGCAGATTGTAGAAGTTTTGGTAGAAGGATTTGGTAGATTGCAAAAAGGTCGTTTGTCAAATCAATAAAAAAGTTGATAGTACGACTCGTCGTGCAGAGTATGTCATTCGGTCTGGGAAATGCAGACCGAATCTATTTTTATCATGTAAAGTCTAAGGAAGGCTTGAGATGGCGGCTCGAGGAGACTATGGGAGACTGGAGGCGTGCTGCGTAAGGTACGTATTTAGAGTTCCCAGAGTTTCGACGACTTTTAGCATCTCGCGATGACATGTGCTAAGAGAAAGTTCTTTGTTCTAGGTGGTTCTAGGGTTTTTACCATGTGGCACATTGTTAGGAAGAGGTGGGAAGAACGCATAAGCGTATTAATCGCGGATAGCGGTAAGTATTTCGAAACCTGCACGCTAGGCCAACGACAACAGTTGTTAGGTTAGGTTATAATTTCCCACCTGTGTTTCATATAGGGTAAACAACAATCAACGCCATAAGCAGCATGTACGTAAAATGAATCATTGCCATAGGCAACAGCTACTTACAACAAGCCCATCTACTTCGAATTTACGCGGAATGTTCCTGAGAAGGCGATCCCGGCGGTACACCGGGTCCACATGCTCCGCGCCCTTCGACCCATCTGGTCATCGTCGCGTCGCCAGGATTCTGCGTGGCACCGCAGAAGGCTGGACGCGCGACCCGGATCACAGCTAAGTGGGTTTCTTATAGCACGCCTATTATGTCGAAGCCATAGCACATTATTAGTTAATATGTTTCATCTCCAAAGTGCTTACTAGGTAAATATAAATCATTCTTCTGACCTTCTAGCAATCTTTAGTAATAACCGTGTCGAAGCCCTCCTGATTTCGGAATCCGTTTTTCTTTTCTAAATCCGTCGCTGCCCTCCTCGCTCTTTGCTATTCCTGGATTTGCACTCATTCGCAATGACAGGGTTGGTAAGGGATGCGGAGGTGTGGCGATTTATCTGCGCGACGACATTCCTTATAGGGTCATCAGTGCTTCTCCTCCGGATGGCATTGATTCGGCGCAGCATCTATTTCTCGAAATTACCATTCAGTTCAGTAAATTATTTCTTGGTGTGTTTTACAGTCCAGATCTCAGAGTTAACTATTTTGATTCACTGGATGCTCTGTTGAATGTACTTTGCCCTGATTACAACCGCGTGGTCCTAATGGGCGATTTCAACACCTGATCTGATCCTGATCAAGGACGACCAGCGTACCCATTCTCTTCAATCACTTCTGTCCTCTGTCAACCTTCACATTCTTCCTCTCACTGCCACGCATCATTTTCCTAACCGCAACCCTTCTCTCCTAGACTTAATTATTACCTCCTCTCCCGATCTTGTGGCCACTCATGGTCAACTCACCGCTTGTTACTCCTACCATGACCTTATTTATTTATCCTTTTCTATCCGTCCTCCTAAGCGTAAGCCTGTTTTTTCAGTGACACGGAATTACAGGGGTGTGGACCTGGAGGCATTGCGGCGTGATGCGGGTGACATTGACTGGTCGCCTATCTTTAACAGTGATGACGTTGATAAAAAGGTTGCACTTTTTAACGCTGCCGTAACAGCTCTTTATGACCGCCACGCGCCGAAACGCCGGATAAAAATAATGCCCTCACCGGCGCCTTGGATCACCGACGACATCAAAGCGGACATGGCTCGCCGAGATAAGGCCAAACGCAGATATAAGCGTCACCCGACAGATGCCAATTTCATTCAGTTCAAGATCCTGCGCAATCGCTGCGGTCGTTTGTGTCGTGATGCTAAACGTCGCCACTTTCACAAGTCCCTTGATACTCGCAATTCTTCCGAACTTTGGAAATTTCTTAAATCCAATGGTATCGGCAAGTCACCTAATTTTAACAGTCATCACATTGATTTATCCGCTTTAAACGCACATTTCTCTATTCCTCCCCTAATTCTTGACCCTGTTGTGAAGTCCAGCACTTTGCACGATCTCTCCCAACTGCCGGTACCAGTCTCCCCCTCGTTTAATCTAGTTGCGGTCGGCGAGGACGATGTCAAAAAGTCGCTCCTGTCGATCACATCTTCAGCTGTAGGTAACGACGATTTGTGTTCGAAAATGTTTACTCCTATCCTTTCCACCGTCATCCCTATCCTTTTCTATCCGTCCTCCTAAGCGTAAGCCTGTTTTTTCAGTGACACGGAATTACAGGGGTGTGGACCTGGAGGCATTGCGGCGTGATGCGGGTGACATTGACTGGTCGCCTATCTTTAACAGTGATGACGTTGATAAAAAGGTTGCACTTTTTAACGCTGCCGTAACAGCTCTTTATGACCGCCACGCGCCGAAACGCCGGATAAAAATAATGCCCTCACCGGCGCCTTGGATCACCGACGACATCAAAGCGGACATGGCTCGCCGAGATAAGGCCAAACGCAGATATAAGCGTCACCCGACAGATGCCAATTTCATTCAGTTCAAGATCCTGCGCAATCGCTGCGGTCGTTTGTGTCGTGATGCTAAACGTCGCCACTTTCACAAGTCCCTTGATACTCGCAATTCTTCCGAACTTTGGAAATTTCTTAAATCCAATGGTATCGGCAAGTCACCTAATTTTAACAGTCATCACATTGATTTATCCGCTTTAAACGCACATTTCTCTATTCCTCCCCTAATTCTTGACCCTGTTGTGAAGTCCAGCACTTTGCACGATCTCTCCCAACTGCCGGTACCAGTCTCCCCCTCGTTTAATCTAGTTGCGGTCGGCGAGGACGATGTCAAAAAGTCGCTCCTGTCGATCACATCTTCAGCTGTAGGTAACGACGATTTGTGTTCGAAAATGTTTACTCCTATCCTTTCCACCGTCATCCCTATCCTCACCCACATATTTAATTCCTCTCTGTGCTCAGGTTGCTTCCCTTCCAATTGGAAACAAGCACACATAATTCCACTACCCAAGTCCCAAAATCCTACACTCCTATCTCAATTTCGTCCTATTTCCATCCTTCCTTTCTTATCCAAAGTCCTGGAACATTTAGTGCATCGCCAGTTGTCTGCTTATTTAACGCGAAATAATCTTCTCTGCTCCCTTCAATCTAGTTTGCGACCAGGTCACAGCACCGTGACGGCTCTTCTTAAGGTTACCGACGATATTCGTTGGGCCATGGAGAACAAATCTCTCACTGTATTGGTGCTACTAGATTTTAGTAGTGCGTTCAACTCCGTGGACTTCGATATTTTGATCGGTATCCTTAAGACACTTAACTTTTCCACGGAATCTGTGGCCTGGTTCGATTCATATCTTCGCGGGCGCTCGCAGTGTGTCCGTCTTGAAGATTCATATTCGGATTGGCGCGAGCTAACTGCGGGTGTACCTCAAGGCGGCGTTCTCTGTCCTCTGCTTTTTTCCACTTTCATTAACTCTGCCGTTCGAGTTATATCCTCTAACTTCCATCTATACGCGGACGACTTGCAGCTGTATCGACATTTTGCGTTGAATGAATGCAGATCGGCTGTTGCTGCCGTTAATCGTGACCTGTGTGCAATAAACAATTGGGCAAACCTTTTGGCATTCTTATAAATCCTAATAAGTCGCAGGCCATGATTATTGGTAGCAGGCAGATGAGGAGTGGATTGGATGGATCTTGTCTGCCCCCTATCTTACTGGATGGTTCTACAATCGGGTACGCGAGCACTGCGAAGAATCTGGGAGTGATAATGGATAGCACCCCATCCTGGAAGACTCACGTTGGTGAGGTTAGTAAAAAGGTGCATTACACCTTCCACACGCTGAAATGCCTCCAGAGCTATTTACCTCTGAATATCAAAGTCACACTTGCTCAGACGCTTATCCAACCCATTTTGGACTACGCGGATGCCTGCTATTTGGACGCTACTGAGGAGCTGTTAGACAAACTTGAGCGCTTGCAAAATTTATGTATCCGTTTTGTTTTCAATCTGCGTAAGAATGATCACGTTTCGCACTTTCGCAAGGAACTCAAGTGGCTCCCAATCCGCCTTCGCAGAGACACTCGGATATTATGTCTCCTTTTAATATCCTGCATAATCCCACCTATCCTTCCTACCTGCGGGAGCGCTTCTCATATATGAACGCACCTGGTACCCTGTGTAGGTCCCACCTCAAATACCGCCTAAATTATCCCTCCCACAAAACTGATTTTTATATTCCTATTCCTTTTCCGTTCATGCGGTCAGGCTGTGGAACTCTCTCCCCCCGGACATACAAAGCTGTAGAACTCTTACTCTATTTAAAAAGAAAGTGAAAGCACACTACCTCTCCTCTTTATCTTAGTTATATATCGGGTAATAATATTATCTATTGTAGTCTCTGTATGTAAGTATATTATAGTACAGTATGTATTTATTTATGTAAATATTATAATGCGCCTTTAGTTTTGTAAGTTTATTTTTATTGCACTGCACACACGTTGCCTTGTCATATTTACCTACATCTCCTCTCTGGCCTGCTGGAAGAGATTCCTTTAGGAATAAGTAGCGCCCTTGAACTAACTGCTCACTGTTCTGTTTGTATTCTTCTTATTGTTTGTTTTTCTCTGTGTGTTGTACATAAATAAATAAATAAAAATAAAAATAAATAAAGGTAATAAATATGATAAATAATAATATTTCACTACGTGCAAATATAAGCACGTACTTGTTATAAGCACGTAGAATGTAGCCCCACCATTTCACTGTACAATTTCCTTTGTTATTAATTAGTATATAAGTTAAGATAAACATAAATAAAACCGTCATTATTATATACAATTTCTATTGTTTCATTGACTCGTAATACCTATCATTAGGGAATCGCTCCCCCTCCTTCATCGCCGCCGTCCGTGAGTAGGAACGGGTGTTCCTAGCGGCAGTAGGGCATAGCCCTCCCTCTGCCGATCGCCTACGTGGCATTCTAGTGGATTGCTTGTACTCAGCGACCAAGAAGTCGCTGAGATAAGTACAGCATTTTTCTCACCTGCCAGACATTTCAAGCTATATTAATAGCCTACTTAGTTTATAAATCTATAATAATGTTCTAGAGTTATTATTGTTGGTACAGATCGACACAGATGGATAAGTTAATTCTTAAATAGATAAAATATCTCAAGGAGACTACACTGGTTAGTTCCCCATATAGTAATACAATATAAACCTTTTAACCGAGCTCGTACAAGCCCTGGTTTTGCATATATAAGATTTTACCTAATGTTCATATGATGTATCTCATTGCGCCCCGTCTAACTTCGAACCCTGTCTCATGCGTTTAGCTAGTGTTGATCCTAGTTTATATTTATAGGATAATAAATGATGTATTCTGGATAAGGTGTGTTTACTTATTTATTTCCTCAAGTCTGTATATGGTAAGTACCTTTATATATTATATACCTTGTAACACGCGTCTCCCAGTGAAACCGTCCGGGCTGGTATCCCTGTGGGTACTCAAGAGTCCTTGTGGTTCGCCGTATTGAAGAGATTTTGAGAATCACCAGGACGCCGTGAGCAACGGCTGGGTTCATGTGACCACTCTCAACCTCTAGTTCTCTTGAGGGAGTCATCAGGTGAGGCCAGTCGGGCACACAACGGTTACAAGTGGCTTGGCTAGACCTGGTCACTTGTGGCTTGAAATATCGTTACACTTTCAAAGGAAATAACAGAGCAATCTGTGTAAAGCCGTAAGTTTCTTTAATATACGTAAATGTGTGTTTATCAACCTATAAAATTACGCATTATATTAATATTTATAGTTGTCCTATAAAATGAAGCATAACGGTTGAATAAAAAAAAGTTATTTGGATTAATTCGCAAAATGAGGGTATGGGGAGCATTGGGCACTCATATTGAAGGGAGGTTTGGGCATGGCTAATGCTCTTACGATTACTGCGTGATTCCGTATATCACTTTAGTTGTTTCATATTATATGTGTTTGTTTTACCTTTGACTATTTAAATATTTTTATAATTTATTTTAGAATAAATGCCGTTTCAATATAAAAAGAAAAACAAGCGTCGTGAAATTCCTAACAAGATAATCTTACGCGCCTTAGGGCTGGTTTACATTGGTCAAGCTTTTAGTACAGTGGCGAGTGAAGGTACAGTGGCGAGTATTTCGAGTTTGGACAGTGACTGTTTACACTACGGCCAGTCAAGTGTGTTTCCTCTAGGAAAATGAACGAGTCTCGTCAAAACGTCTGATGAAATACGAATGATCGCTGCAATATCTATGTCCCTGCATTTTAAATCTGTAATATCTCCCAAAATATTCATTTAAATTACATGCTGTAAACGGCCATATTAATCTATATTAAATGCACAATTTATTTAGGGCACTGTGTGCATTGTGGTGACCTCGGACCATTTTCCCGCCATTTCTTTAGAAAAAGGAACAAGCTATGAATTAAATAACACGTCTTGAAGCCGCTCACTTATGCACTGTACTAAATTTTACTGTTTACACTACGCCAGTGGCGAGACAAGTGTCAGGCGGGGGAGGATCACTGTCCAAAAAATAGAAAGCCATTCTATCCGGATCCACTTGCAAGCCAGGTTGCAAGCCAAGTTGACTCGCTACTGTCCGATTGGTTTACACCACTGTCCTTGTTCACTGTACTTGGCTACTGTACTAAAAGCTTGACCAATGTAAACCAGCCATTAGACGAAGTTTCAAAAGGAGGAAAAATTAAAACTACTGTAAAAGTAAATATGGAATTGTTTGAAGATAATGTTATAATAAAAAAATTGAAATTTTTATTAATAAAAATAATTAACTTTGCCAAACCCCAATAAAAGACAAAAATTGTAAACATCAGGCACAGAAGAGCGTATACTATACTACTATGACCACTTCCACTATGCTATCTTTTATTTGTGCATCAGATCCGTGATCATATGTTTAACTAGAATTTTATATTCCTATTTAAGAAAGAAAATCGATATATTACTATTCTATTCTCAAATACATACGTGTAGCTATTGCTTATACACGTATTCTATGCTATTAAGTTTCAATAATAACTAACAAAGTATTTCAATCCCCAACAAATAAAAGATTTGTGAAAATCAGGGTACTTTCAATTATATTATAATGTAATAATGTCGGGTACCTTTATATTAAATTTAAATTAAGAAAGTAAAAATAAACTAGGCCATAGCGTTATAAAAATAGGCGTACCTATGTAGGTATTTGCCACTTCTGATCTGTAATAAAACTCCGTCTGTAAGGTTATACTTTATATTTATTCGTAATCCACCCGTTCGATTACCACATTCAAGAAACTCGGTAGGGTCATATTATTATAATATCTTACAAGCATTTAACCATAGTAACAATATAAAATAATACACTAACTTACATAGTACAGAAGCAATCCGCACGGATCGACTGTTTGTCGCTCCGTCACATCAAGTAGCCAAACTGTCTTATATCTTATATACTTATTACATACTTATGGTAATAATTAGTGAATAACACTTGTAAATTCGTAGTCTAAACTGAACAGGAACTGCCCCGATTTTACTACAACACTCCCTTTATCCAAGTCCCAATGGTGGGAGTCGGAAGACATTGACAGTGCATTTTTATATTTTTCTACCCTCCCATCTTTACCCCCCATCACATTATTTCTCGCTTCGGTGTTGCAAGGACAATCAATTAAATATATTAAAATAATAGTAATCAGTAAAACCTAACACTAGTTCATCATAATTCACCGAGCTTTTTCCCAACTCAGTTGGGGTCGGCTTTCCAGTCTAACTGCGATTCGGCTGAACTTCAATATTTTCCGTGAAGCGACTCGTTATTCTACATTATTTTATAAGTGTACCTACGAGTAAAAAACACATGCTTCAATGCTTTCATCATATTAGAGATGTTATAAAGTGGTTTTTTAACTTACGTTTAACTCTTGGGGTACAAGACTGTTTAAACTGTAGTGGTTGTTGGGAGGTATATTGGGACGTTTACAGTAACATGGTATTTGGATGAATGAATCTTTATTGTTGACATGCATTCGCTTTTATATTAATGTATACAAGTACCTATATTACTAGAATATTCCCGATGATACAAAACTGGTTTAGGTAGTTGTGGCTTAGACAATAGGAACAAGTTTAAATACCTATACTTATGTTGTACCTACGAGTTGTTTACTTGTTGAAGTGCGTGTGCACATCTAGCTATTGGTGGAATATTATGGTAGGTACTCGAAAGTTCTGGGCGCGCCTTCTTGTAGTATTTAGACGTATGACGTCAGAGATAAGGTATTCGCCACACTACTCCCCCGGTGAGACCGTAATTACGGGCGATAGTAATCTGGAAATCGCACTCTGCGTCCACTTCTTGTTTTCCTTGTGAGGTCATCTGCGGGCTGGTAGTTCTGGACCTGTAGCTGGTCGTGTGTCTCGTCAGGGAGTTCTCTGGCCAAGTAAGCTGGCTTCAAACGGTCTAGTGACCTTTTGTGTCTTGCCTTGCACGTCAATATCGTATGTCTTCTCGTCGCGCCGAACTACTCTGTATGGTCCAGAGTGTGGGGCCTCGAATGGTTTTTTAATGGACCTTGGCGTAAGAAGACATGAGTAGCTGTTGGCAAGTTCTTGGGGACGTAGAAGGTTCTACTTGAGCTGGTGTGCCATGAAGTTGGCTGTGGAGTCAGCTTTGCCATATGTAGGCGAAGTCTGCCGACTAGCTCTGTCATGTCCACTGGATCTTGAGGGCTGGTGGTTAGGAACTGTACAGGCAAGCGTAGTGCTTCACCATAGACAACTTCTGCTGCTAAAGTCTGCAAGTCTTCTTTACATGAGCTTCGTATGCCTAGAAGAACCCATGGAAGTGCTTCAGTCCAGCTTGTCTTGTCCAACTTTTATTGAATAACTAGCTGACCCCGCGAACTTCGTACCGCCTAACAGTCAATTAATGTCGTATTACTTTTTAGCTCAACTAATTTAGGCTTTGATGAACGTAAAACAATGATATAATATGATAATATGATACAAAATAATATATTTATATAGATAGAAACAAAAAAGTATTTTACTATGATGAATGATGATGAAAACATACATACAGAATGAGAATAAAAATAAAAAAAAATTAAAAATAATAATTAAGTACTTCAAACTCATGTCAGAAAAAAATTATTGAAAACTATGTTTTGCAGATTGGAAAAAAAAATTCGATTAATTCATTAATAGGATTTTCATTCAAGCACTTTGTGGTAAACGACATTCTTTGTTTTTTGGTCAGGCGCAAGAACAAATAAAGCGGATGGTTTGCTGACACGTGAGCATGCCACGTACAATTGACCATGAGAAAAACATGCATTTTCTAGATTGAGGCCACAAATAGTCAAGGATTGGCCCTGTGATTTCTTGATCGTCATGGCGAAGGCAAGACGAATCGGGAATTGAATTCGTTTAAACTCAAAGGGCATATCCATTGGGATCATCGGAATCCTTGGAATAAGAACTTCCTCATCTTTAAATTTTCCTTTAAGTATCGACGCGTGAATCACATTGCTCATCAGTTTTCTTATCACCAAACGCGTTCCATTACACAGTTTTGGTTGGTTTAAATTTCTAAGCATGATGACTACCGAGCCAACTTTAAGTTTTAAATTGTGGGGTGGTAAACCAGGCACATCCAAGGAGTTTAAATGATAAATGGATAATTAGTGGCTTCTTCTTCGTTTGTTACACAGTCGATAGATTTGAATGAATACAGAGTACCTACGATTTGATTTTGAATTATAAAATTGAGGTCATCTACTTCTTTATTTTTAGCGGCCAAAATTGCTCGCTCACTTAACCATTTAGTATTTTTGTGGTTAGCAATGATATCCGGGAATACTTTGTTGATAAGCTCGTCTTTTGATGATACGAAATTGCAAAAATTTGTAGGAAATGAAATCAAACCGCTCGATTTGTCAACAGGAACACGGCCATTACCGATAGTCAGCAATTGCTTCGAGAAATCATCAGCAGATAGATCGTTCAACAATACAACTCTCATATTTACAGACAGTTGAAGTTTCTTTACATATCGCCACAGATTTGATGCTTTGAGGCAAGCGTTTATTTCGTCGGCAGCAGTAGATCTTGGAATGACTGGTAGTGTTTGTCGGAAATCGCCAGATAATAAAATCATTGCACCACCAAAACATCTCGAGTCATTGCGCAGATCTTTTAATGTTCGGTCTAGAGCTTCCAATGCGCGTTTGTGCGCCATTGTGCATTCGTCCCATATGATGATTTTTGATGCTACTAAAACTTTGGCCATTGCGGAGTGTTTCGAAATGTTACATGTCGGTTGTTCAGTAGTTTGAAGGTTTAATGGCAATTTTAACGCTGAGTGAGCCGTACGACATCCATCTAACAATGTGGCCGCTATTCCAGAAGAAGCAATTGCTACCGCAATTTCGGATCTCGCACGTACAGTGGCCAAAATCAATGACATGAGGAATGTCTTCCCAGTTCCACCGGGGGCATCCAAAAAAAATAAGCCGCCATTTCCATCATCAATTGCATTAATCAGTGTATCATAGACTTCCCTCTGCTTAGGATTCAACAGAGGTACATTCGTTTGAACTGATTGGATTAGTTCATGTGGATCATATTCACGTTCACGTTCCAATTCTCTATTAAATGCGTCATTCATTCCGCGATCTGGCGCTGGCATTCCTAACCTAACTAACAAACTGCCGCACATGAGGTAACACATATCTTCGATCAAGAGCAAAGTCTGGTTATGGATCTCCTCATTCACCTCAAGATCGGAATTTCTTGAGCTGACGCGAATTCGATGTAAAATATCTTCTGACATGTTATTTTTGTATTTGTTCCACAGGGTACGTGGGTTCGATGGGAAGCATGTTGAAATGACGATAGCAAGTAATGTGCGTATCTGACTTGGAGATGCAGAAATAATTGCTTCAGCGATTGTCGTGTCCCAATGAGTATCGTTTTCAAGCAAATTTAGCTCTTGACATGCTGCACGAAATGTGGGGCACACGATACCATTAACAGTTCGTAGTGATTCAAATGATGTTGGCCCTCGAACATGTACCAGCAACAACCGCAAATAGAAACATTCATCATTCTTCGGATGAACTGTGTAAATACGACCAAGAGCATCAGTAGAACGCATATCTGGATGACCAGGAACTGCATCGCCTTGCTTCCGACGTTGAAATTTCTTCGATGTAGCGTTCCAAGTGTAATAACGTGGCATTTCTGAGTAAAGCAAAGTTGTGCGAACGGATCGCTTTGACAAATCGCAAAGAAACTGGTCAGTGTTGTCGCTGGAGGTGTTTCGGCACGTTGAGCAGCATTCGACGCTGTGAAATATACTCTCTGACCGTTCTCTAGATGCACCCCCAAATGTAAAACAGTGGGATGACGTTTGTGAATAGGGAATGAAAATATACGCCAAATTGCTTCATTGCAGTTCACATATCTACCAACTTGATAGCGCTTGATTTCATCGTTGGTATTGGATGTTTGGATACCTTTGCAAATGTATTTAATTGACTTGACCGAATTGCAATACTCAACATTACAATGTGCTTTGAATGTTTTGGAAAGAAGTGGCGAATATGGAACAATCCAACTGTTGTCAACTACGAAATCGTTTCCTTTCACTTTAGTTGTGATAGTTCTACCATCATCATCGGGCGATCGACGCCGATACAATGGATAACCATCGTTGCCTGTAATTGTCTCTGCCGTCAATTTTCGTGGATACCGTTTGGAACACTTGCCGTCGACCATGCACGGTGATTGTCGGTTGATAGTGCCACACGGTCCATGAATCATATTCGTGACTACAACATCATGTAGGTTTGGATCGGTTTCAGGAGCAGGAATCTCCGCACATATGATGTCATCTATTTGATCTGGCCGAATTCTTTCGACTAACCAAATCAGAATGTGAGCATGCGGTAGGCTTCGTTTTTGCCATTCGATTGAATACATCCAGCATCGAGTATTCCCAAAGACGTGTTGCTTAACAATGTAATTCATTAGTGACCGAATTTTTTGCCTGAAAACACGAGCGGTGATGTCGTGTCGATCACTTGATGTTTGTCCGGGAAGCAGCAATTGAATAATTTCTATCCATTTCGGATTACATGTAAATGTAATGAATAGATCTGGCCGACCATAATTACGAACATATGTCATTGCATCTTGCGCATATTCATGCAAATGACGCGGGCTACCTATGTATGTCGCCGGTAAAATAGTCAATCGACCAACATTTTCTGAATCTCCTGTGCTAATTGCATCGCGTAAATGGATATACTCTTCCGAACGCAATTTAGCTGTCATGTCAACGCAATATTGTTGAAGCAGTCGACGAATCGCAACAAATAATTGTCAGAATTTTCACGAATCATCAAACGATATGCGTAATAATTCATCGAACTAACCTTCTTGGTAGTTTCCTCACCAGAAATAAATGCAGTAAAAATTGTAATTTTAGAACCCGTAATAGGTTAACGACTCTTACAGCTACTCTCTACTAAATTAGAAATTACAACTTTTTTGAGTACTAAAAGCAAACAGAATAAAATGTATATCAAGTTAAAATGAAAACAACAATATTGATCTTACCATTCAATGGATTAATCATTTTGATATTAAAGTGATATCCATCGTCTCCTTGCCAAAACATCAGCGGGTATTGTAACGCGTCATATGAACGGTGTGTTTCATATATTCTTTGTAGTTGCCCAGTATTGCGTCGTGTAAGTACAATATCACGTGTTTCCAAGTTTTCACCAACAATCAGGATTGCCACTTCATCGATTGTTGGAGCATTAAATGTGCGTTCATGTGTTCCAGCTGGTCTTTTATCTGCTCTGATCACAACTTGATAGTCATCACTTGGCATGCGCTCTAAAGCAGTCTTGAACAGCCCAACCAATGCATGATGTTCATGAAGCATTTGCTGCAGATCTTGGAGAATTGCTCTTTTCGTAGCTGTGTTGATACCTTGACGCCGGTTAAGTTGTTCTTCCATATTGCCCATGAAGTATATTTGCAAGAATTTATACTATGCATCTTCTATAGGTTGCAATGATCCAATGCGATGGCAAAAGTCAAAACCATAGTTATAGTTAGATTTACAAACACTTTTTTACAAACAATTTTTTTTTCAAATAATAACATGCCATTTTTATTTCAGAGACAAATACAGAAATCTAACAAACTACATTCCATATTTTTTTTACAATGATAGAAAATAAAGTTTTTAACGTAAATTACCTTAAATGTCGGATTATATCCGTGTTCTTCGATAATTTCCGCCCCAAATGAAGTCATTTGGAAACAGACATTGTAGTTTTAAGTGTTCGCTAGAAAATGTCGTGATTCTAGTGTTTCGCCATAAAGCAGGGAGCACAATGGCTCTGGTGGCGGGACCAATAATGGCAATTTCACTTTACCACTAAGGCAGCACAAACCAGGCGTTTCACCAGCAAACTTCAATGCTCCACAATGCTGGCAAACAATGTCCATTGGACCAATGCAAACTAAAAGATGCAAGCTGTAGTCGATGGTGCATTCATACAGAAACGCTGCTCGATTCAAATCAATACTTGAACCATTTCTTCTTGCACTTCGAAGATTATTCCTCTGTTCATCTGTACGATAAGCTCGACGATTTCTCGTTTCTAACCTAGCCGTTTCACGGGCTGCCTCTCTTTGCTCTTGTGTTTGAGAAGCACGAATTAAGGCCCTTCTTTGCTCCATACTAACGCGGCGCTGTTCTCGTGCAATTTCTCGTTCTCCATCAGATAATTGACTCGCGATATTCCGTTGCCTAATTGCATTACGGCTTCGCTGGGAAAGATTAGATCTTCTAGGACGCGGCATTGTTATTAAAATGTGCACTCGCATAAAACCACCAAATATAATAACAGTGACAACTTTCGAGACATAGACAATAGCTCAAAGAGTATATAACCACTTAACCACTACGTATGAATATCTTATAAAGAAAAATCATATACAACCTATAAAAAGACATTTACACTTTTGTTAACCTGTAGATTTTTTTTCCTCATTCTTATAACCTTTACCAACTGATTTTTTATTCTTTTTTATTTTGTTCCTTTCCGATGATTTTATGTTTTTACTGTAGAATAAATCTTAGGTATTATTTTCTGGAATTAAAAATTAAATAATTAATAAATAATTTTCGAAAATTAATGGCTAAAACAAACAAATATAACACTACCTGAACTTTGTAGACATTTTACAAAAAATAAATTTCTGAACGCACACATGATGTCTTCATAAAAAAATAATTTTTTTGCTTAAAGTTCTCAGCAACCAGGCCATAAGCTCCAAAAAAAAAAATTGTTGTTACACTATTTGACAGGATTGTACAACTAATGTTTTACATGTAATAAACAAATCAGCATCTATTTCATTGTTTTTAAGATGTATTCTGCTATTCGTGACGGAAACAAATCCAACAAATCAAAAACCATGGCAATCGGTCCAGCCGTTCTCGAGTTATAAGTGTTGTAACAAACACGACTTTCTTTTATATATATAGAAGATATAGAATGGTGCTCATTTGATTGTAATGGAATCAGCGGTTCTGTATTATGTGACGAAGAATCTGACTTGGAGCAAAACAAATCATAATCTATCATTATGTTATAAAATATTGCACTATAAATACTCTTCCATCCATGCTTAATAATTATACCAGTGTTGTATGAGAACATGTCATGTTGTAGAAAGCGGTTCGTGTCAAAATTATATGCATGTTCATACTTATTTACATCCCAGTACAGAAAGTTGTTGAACAATTCGACCTTATAATTATAAATCAATGCACCCATTATATATGTAAGGGTACAGATCACTATATTTGTATTAGTATATATTTTTAGCCACTCCCTAAGGTTTTCCAGTGTGTTAATACAATTAATTGATTGAAGATCATTTCTTCCAATAAATATTAAACAATAATCCAACATGTCGAAATCACATAACTTCGCCTTAATAATGCCCGGGAAGCCCCTGTAAGTAGATTCGGTACCACATAATGAAAGTAGTTAAAATGGCTCGAGTAGATCTCGTCAATTAACGACAGAGTTCCCCTGGTACAGCTGCTACTTAGTACACATAGTTTGTTCTTTTGTGTTTGTACGGTAGCGCCTGACGGAACAGTGTTTATCTTCCGTGGGTCAGCAAAAAGCGTCGAGCTCGGAATTGATTTGATTGGGTCAGTATCGCAAGTCTGAGTTTGCTTGTCTTGTACTTTGTTTTGACTCTTACTTACATATACAGATGGTCCACCACTAGTTGCAGCTCTCCCACGCATTGATTTAGGCGTTACAGTTGTGCCTTTTTGATTAGGTGTCATGCAAATTGTTTTATAACTCTCAGCGGTCCTATATGACTTTTCTAAATCTGATTTTAATTTCAAATTCTCGCAATATAGGTCCTCAATTTCTTGATGGGCGCTCATTATCTGGGACGTTAGCAGTTCAATCTGTTGATTTAATGCGTAAATAGTTTCATTTTCGTATGTAGGCGGTCCGGTAAACTTATAAACATTGTGCCGTTAAGTAGTGTGTCTTCATCATCTGTTCTTACAAGCGACAAGTTTGACAAGGATCTCATTCTGTGCCGTTTTCTTTGCGTAATATTGTCATCCATTTCTTTTTATTCTATTACCGTTATATTATGTAATGTAAAAGTAATCGACTACTGCGCTTAAATTAGTTCGTGTATGGAAATAAATTGGCGAAACAATGCTTAACAATTCACAAAAAGAACCTCGTCTATATGGGATTTGAACCATTACCAAAACATTAAATGGTACTGAGCAGGTTACTGGCGGTACCGTTGAGCCCACAGGCATTTGGTGAAGAATTGTCCATCATTTGCTACATAGCACAAAGTAATGGCTATGACGTAGGAATGGTTCACTCATTACTAAATAAAAAACGTAGAAAGGCTAGTTTTCATTTATTATATCCGATTCAAGATCCACCTAGGAAGTACACGGCCTGTTTGCCGTTCGTGGGTCCCGTCTCGTTGAGTATAGCTAAGATCATGAGGGAAAGTAGTATATTTGTTGCTTTTAGAACTCAGAATGCCTTGAGGGAGCTGTGTAATGGCAAGGATTCGGTGTCGTTCTCACGCAGATCAGGTGTTTATTTGTTGAGTTGTGATGAATGTGGTTTGAAGTATGTGGGACAGACTGGCAGGTCCTTCGATATTAGATATAAGGAACATAGAGCGGCGTCCCGCAATGGTTGTCCTGAAAGGTCCCTCTTCGCGAAGCATCTTCTTGACACTGGTCATTCCTTGAACAATAGTAACACTTTTAAAGTTTTACGGTTATGTGAGAAAGGGTTCAAGTTAAGTGTTTGGGAAAGGCTAGAAATAGTTAGAAGAGATGCGGACACCTTACTCAACGAACAAATAGATTTTCACACATCTCCCTTACTTAATCTGTTTGCGAACAGACAGACACATTAATTGTTGTTGGTTTGTGTGTGTTGTTTGGGTTTTCTATGCAACTTATCAAGAGACAGTAATTAAATCAAACAGATAAGGTCAAGTATTGGTGAATACCTATTTTTGGAACTTAGTTAGCATGATCTAAGGTTTCTACCCACATTAGTTATTGTAAAGAATCCTACATCGCGATAATGAAATTTGCACGCGTTTACTTATAATCAAACACGTTCCAACCACGAATTTTGCTGTTCTCTCTGAGACAGTCTTGATAATGCCTCGTTTAGAGGCGAAACAATTGTCGACGTTTTGTTGTCCTTTTGATTCTGCGAAAAAATTAATGCTATTATATAATTTTAAAAAGTTATTTCTTAAAAAAATTTTACTTACCATTGTTTTGTCATGGATTTTCGCCAAGTAACGCCTGTTTCTATCCAACATTAAATGGTGTTTAAAGCAGCTGTCTTATCCTCTTGGCCAAACCACTGTTGACATTTTAAGTTGAAATTGTCGGTCCTATTGTGCAAATGCGCGTTCTGGTTCTAGATTATATCCAATTGTTTTAATCTTGTATAATTTTTAGTTAAGTTAGGTATACCCTGTTTTTTTCACTTTTGTAATGTAACATAAGATACCGATTCTAACAATCACTTATTTATTAAAACACTGCTTATTTCATTGTGGATGTTTGTAACTGTTCATAGTAGCATCATTTAATTGTTGGCACTGTACATATTTACTTTTAAAACAAGTACGTAATGTATTCAACTACTAGGTTATTAATTAATATTTCAGAGCGTGCACGCCTACTAGCTGTTGGAGAATGGGAGTCAGGGTTATGGATCCAGGCACTCCCATCGCCCAACATCGGTACAATGTTGGACGACACAACCTTCCGCATTGCCACTTGCCTTCGGCTGGGTACACCTTGTGTATCCCCGCATCATTGCACCTGTGGAGTAGCCGTCGATAATTTGGGACACCATGGCCTTTCTTGTAGCAGAAGCGCAGGTCGTATACCTTGGCACGCTATTCTAAACGACATAATTCGTAGGGCTCTTTCCACCGCAGGTCTTCCGGCCGTACGTGAACCAAATGGTTTAGCACGAAGCGATGGAAAGAGACCGGACGGTATGTCGTTGCTACCGTGGAAGATGGGAAGGCCTTTGGTGTGGGACGCTACATGCGTTGACACCTTAGCACCTTCACACCTTCCAAGCACATCCGGATGTGCCGGCGCTGCTGCTGCATCGGTTGAAGACCTCTAACGGCGTAAATATGCTAACCTAGCAGGTGATTACATATTTGAGCCGTTTGGGGTTGAGACACTGGGGTCATGGGGTCCGAGTGCTCGCCGCCTTTATAGAGACATTGCTAAACGCCTAATCGATGCATCTCAGGACCAGAAGGCTGGCTATTTTCTGGCTCAAAGAATAAGTATCGTCATCCAACGTGGCAACACAGCCAGCATTCTGGGAACCTTCCCAGTCGGCAATGACGCGGAGAATTTTTTAAACGATACTTTGTAATGTAAATATTTTTAGTCTATAATTATGTTTATTTTGTATATTGTAATTCTTATTCAATACCACTAGGTAATAAAAGCCAGGTAGGTAGGTATTTAATATTATTTTTAAGAAATATAATGATAATAACTCACTATGATATTTTAGTAACTTAACAAATTCTTCTTTAGAAATAATAAAATTAGAATAAAATCGTAAAACACCAACAGTGAGGATCATAATAACAAAAATAATTTGACTTACCTTTTAATTCTCATAATTTCTACAAAATCAACATAACAAAAATAATTTGACTTTCTAAATAATTCTTATGATTTCCACAAAATAATCATAGGACAATCATAAATCAGGTAACTAAACATAAATATAAATTGTTTCCATTAGAATAATCTTTGGTTTACTAAATAACTTTCAAAATTAAAAAAAAACACTTAGTTTTCATTAAGCCTATTAACATTAAATAGAAAAATCTGATTATTTTTATGAGTATCTTCAATAATAAAAACGAAACGTCGGTTAAAGACGAATAACTACTACAAATAATTAAAAAAAACTATTTTAAACTTACTATATAGGTATTTAAACTATCATGGTCACTCATATTACTATTAGGAATATCCTTCTTTGATCATGGTGCTTGCAACAGCACCGAAATATCGGACATGGTAAATATCCCGATATTTCTAATACTCACTTATATAACATACTATTCTGAATCCGACATTTCAAAATTATTATCCGGGCCAGCAACGTAAGATAGACCTTTAAAAAAATCGTGATAAGTGACTGGAATAATTTCACACCGACAGAGGCCCATTAGGTCATCATATTTTGCCTTTGATAAAGGAAGACTGTTAGGATAGAGACGGCTTATGTCTGCAGTAATACCTCTTTGTCGTCTTCGGGTATTGGTATTAATGGCAATCGTCATAGCACGACTAATTGCCAAATCGTACCGATATTCAATTTTGAAAGGATCTTCTGCACATACCCGCACTTCTTATTTTGTTCCACTTAACTATTTCTCCACTAATATTTTTTGACCAATTACGCCCATCCAACTGTTCTTTATAGTTATAAAAATCGGTATGCGTCATTTCTATGACGTTATATGGCTTTCCATCCTGTTTAGCCCACCTTACCAAGCTAAACCATTCCAAAGCTGTATAAATAAGTTTATTTTTAGATGAACGTTCTATTAAAGCATGGACACTGTCCCCTTCTGCTTGGGTATCCCCTTTTTCGAGAAAGGTGTGTTTGATAGTAATGTTAAGCTTCTGAGCAACATATACATAAAATGCAAACACTATACGATTGCGGTTCTGGCCCACACAATTGTCCGAACAGAACCTAAAGTCCCTGGCACCTCGGTCATGCATTTTTTGTATAAAATGTGTAAGACAACTTGATACTTCGTTAGAACCCCGTTTGGCTTCACCCTCGTGCCACATATAACAATGGCCTTCTTTGTTTGCCAAATCAAATAACGTAAAATTAAAAACTGATAACTTTCGCTTGTTATACAAAATACTTAATTGGCCATGCGGTGCATTAAGAATCTTTTGAAAATCAAATGTAGCGCTAACAATTTTCCCTTGGGAAGTTATGCTTTCATTTTTGTCAGACTTCATGAGTTGTCGGGATAACTTCTTATTTGATACATGTTTTTCATGATCTGCAATCTGTTGTTCAGTTGGACTATGGATATTTTTAAAAATGTGACATTGATCGCACTGATCTTTCTTAGGGACATAAAAACTGAGCTTAAAGTTTTTATTTGCAATATCTCGATATTGGCGTTCGGTTTCAGCTTTATTTTCAAATGTATGGGATTAAAGCCACTCATTATACATTTCAAATAACTTATGAAAATTTAAGTCTCCATCTAAATACAATTTGTTTGACCTTTGCCTCGTATAATGAGACTCAACTGGCTGCAAATTCTTGATACTGGATGGTTTGAGTGTTTCCCTCTTTGATCTGGAATTAATACTTCCGTTGTCTTGTCCATCTTTTCTAGAGCCTTATTAATAACCTGATCACTTACGGACAAAGTGCTTAAAAAATGTTTTTTACACACATCTACATAGTTAATACCATCTTCATTATGTCCCACTATTAACGAATATTGTAATGTTTACTATACTATACTTACGGGCTCGTGGTCTAGTGGTAACCGACAATGTTAACACATTGCAAAGGTTAAGCAACATCAACTCAGGCCGGTCTTAGGATGGGTGACCATTTCTTAAGACATTGAGATCCCTCCGTTCCTCGTTGAGCACGTTAAGCCGTCGGTCCCGGTTGTCATACTAACATCTATGGCAGTCGTTAGGGGTAGTTGGAGCCCTAAATCAAAAATCCGACCGGTCTAACTACAGAACTTCGATATCGCCCATGAGTTGTGAAGGTCAGATGGCAGTCACTTCACGGAAAATATCAAAGTTCAGCCGAATCGCAGTTAGACTGGAAATCCGACCCCAACTGAGTTGGGAAAAGGCTCGGTGAATTAATGATGATGTAATGTATACTTACGTCTTGAAATGCTATCAGTGCACACTCTACGTTTATTTTGCTTCTTTACTAAGTTAGCCACATACATCCATTGCTTTTCTCGATTGCCTAAATTCCTAAAACTGTCAAAAATCTTCTTTCTATTTTCTTCGCTTAATTTATCAAAACATTTTTTCCGGCAGTAACATGGCGGGCCCATCTTTCTACTTGGTTGTATTGAACCTTTCCTTGACACATATTCTTTTCCCAAATTACGCAAGAACTTTCTCTTGGTATCGATCCATTCATTAAAATGTATTTTTCTTACATTACCTTTATCTTTCCTTGATTGACGACGGCGGTTGGCGGTTGACGTGCTTGGACTATTTGAAATATTTGATAGTGGACTATTGTTCACTGTTGTTTACGTTGAGCAGCTAGAAAGTACTGGTGAGGGTTGCGGTGAAATGTCAAACGCCGATATATTTTCCTTTTGTATATAATATGGGCAAAAATCATGATCACAGTCGTAATCCAAATGATTGATACTACAAGAAGGGGAAGGGTGCGGTGTCTCATTATTTTTTGTATTAGACTCTGTTACTTCTTCTGATATATTATCAAAGATGTCACTATCTATAATATTTGCTAACGCATTCATTTCCGATTCATTAAAACTTATTGGAAGTGGAGACTCTAAACAAAAAAGAAATTTTACTGTTAGTAAACAAGCAAGCATTTCTAGTTAGTAAGTGTGCAAAGTAGTGCTCTGTTTAAGGCTCTATGTCAGTCAGATAGGTAGGATAAGAGCGCTTTAAATAGTTCCACGTAGTATAATAATATGACAACATTAAAAAAAAAGCTTTATGTTGAGCAATTGAGCTAAAGCAAGAAAAAGTAATAGGTACAAAAATATAAGAAGTCACGATACTCGACAGCTGAGTTTTGAATATCGACTTCCGAAGTAAAATGTTATTTTTACTACATGCCACATTTATTTTTGTTTTTATTCCAACGTAAAATATTGTATGTATTAACTACTTTTTTTTTTTGTGTGGGTAGGCATAACAAAAGGACTTTAAAATCTTAGCTCCTAGTAATTAAGTATTTAAAATTATAAAATCTTAGTTATTTATTGTTATTTATGCAGTTATTTGTAGCCTGACTCACCTGCCCACTGCACAAGTAAAATCTATCCAACATTATCTCATACACATAAGCCTACACAAGACACATTAAGGATGGCAAGTTGGAGAAAAGTCTTACTGACTTGGAAAAGATGTTCACCGCTCGACTTTGTGAACATGAGGCAAGGTTGCAGAAGGCTTTAGTGACCCCGGATCCTGCTTCTTCTGACTTGACGACACTTTGCAGAGACTTTAACGAGTTCAAGTCCTTCATTTTGGAGTCTCTTGGACATCTTCGTACACAGGTACAGCTGTTGTCCTTGGGAATGGACAGACATGAAACTGTCATGCGTCGGAAGACCCTCCTCATCCATGGTGTACCGGAAAAGCAGGGCGAGGTTCTGCACAGCACCGTCACTTCCATACTGATCGACCGAATGAAGTTGCCTGATGCACATTCGGTTAGCATTGAGGGCTGCCATCGTCTAGGAACAGGCCAGGCCAAGCCTCGTCCCATCTTCATCCGGTTTAAAGACTTGGACCACCGACACTTAGTTTGGGACAACAAAACAACACTGAAAGGTACTGGATTTACTGTCTCCGAGTTTCTTACTAGGGTTAGGCACCGTGTTTTCATGGATTCACGTAAGCACTTCCAAGTGAAACATGTGTGGACAACCAATGGGACGATCAACATTATAACGCCGGATAAAGTGCGCCACAAGATCGAATCTGCGGCCGAACTCAGTACTCTTATTGCGCGATTCCCTGACTCTTCTACTGTGAGCGGTGGCGCTGAGGCTTCTGCACCTATGATTTCGGTCCCGGGAGCACCTGCTGCGTCTTCCACAACTGCGACCAAAGCGCTGAGAAGCTGCCGTAAATATTGACCGGTACAATGTTTTATTTACATTCATAATTTACTTCTCAAATTGGACGGTTAACTATAATTGTGTACTTTTAGGTTCGTGTTACTTTCATTTTTCGCTACCGAGCAATTTAATTTAGTTGTATGTTCGTTAAAATAATGTAAACATGGGTATAGGTATATTAGTATATGGGTACCTACATATTTTATATTGTAAATTCAATAGGTACCCGCGATGTAATTATTGTGTATGTGACGTCTATTTGACAATACGCATGACGTTGTCAAGTTGACAATCTTTATTTTTATCCTCTTCTGGGGCAGGCTATAGTCTACGACCATACCTCCTTGTTATTATTTCGTCAATTAGATCGCCATGCGCTTCTTTATACTCAAGCTGTCTTCAACTGTTGTTTTTATTTGTGTGTATTATAAACGTAGGAAACATTGTGTGTCATCTCTTCCAGTGCAGGGGGCTGGTGTGTCTTGTTAATATTTATATTTTCCCCTTCAATAGACATTTAATTTAAATTTACATATATTTATTTACTTATCTTTTTAAATTAATATATATATATATATACTTATATTTATTATATTATATTTATCTATATAGTATATTTATGAATAATTCGTTCGATAGCCTTGATAATGAAACCTTTATTTCATGTTCTTCTTTTGACTCCGGTTTCGATAGTGCAGCAAGCCATAGTTCTGCAGCTTTGACCTTGAACGACGAACTATCCTCAATCTTCTCAAACTTTCCTAAGAACCTTAACATAGTCCACATCAATGCCCAGAGTATTTCCCACCATCATTCTGATATTCTAGCATCCTTTAGCAGTGTTCGCGTGGACGCAGTCTTGGTATCCGAAACGTTCCTGAAGCCGTCCCATCGATCATCACTAGTTGCCCTCCCGGGGTTTGTACTAATTCGTAATGACAGGGCTGGCAAAGGTGTGGCGGCGTAGCGATGTATCTGCGTGAAGACATTCCCTTTCGCATTATTAGTACCTCGTCTCCAACAACTAATGCAGCAGAACATCTTTTTTTGGAAATATCTGTACATCACTGCAAAATGTTTCTGGGTGTGTTCTATAGCCCTAGTCTTCGCATAGATTATTTTGATGCACTGGATGCGCTGCTCAATGACTTGTGCCCAAATTATAATCAAATCGTTCTGATGGGCGATTTTAACACATGCCTCATTAAAGACGACCATCGTACCCACTCCTTGCACTCTCTTCTAACTTCTATAAATCTACATATCCTTCCCCTTTCTGCTACTCACCATGTCCCTAATCGTAAACCTTCTCTACTCGACTTAATGATTGTATCTTCACCTGATCATGTAGCCTCACATGGTCAACTCACTGCTCCGTTTTCGTATCATGACCTCATTTATGCATCTCTATTTATTCGTCCACCTAAACGGAAATCACAATTTGCTGTGTTCCGGAATTTTAGGAGCATGGATCTGGAGGCTTTACGCGGTGATGCTGGCAGCTTAGATTGGGGACACGTCATTCATTGTGAAGCTGTCGACCGGAAGGTAGAACTTTTTAATAATGCCATTACCACTTTATATGATCGGCATGCACCGTTGCGTAGGGTAAGGTTAAAGCATGTCCCCGCTCCCTGGATTACGCTTGAAATCAAAGAGCTCATGGCTAACCGTGACCGGGCTAAAAGGAGGCTCAAGCGTAGTCCGACTGACTTCAATTTTGCTCGTTATAAGAACCTTCGCAACCGCTGTGGTCGTCTGTGTCGTGATGCCAAACGCCGCCATTTTCACGAATCTCTTGTCAACCACAACTCTTCAGACGTCTGGAAATTCCTTAAAGCTAATGGAATCGGCAAATCACCAACTATTGATTGTCACAACATCGATGTTCGAGCCCTCAATAAGCATTTCTCTCTCCCACCTGTAAAACTTGACCCGCTTGTTAGGGCCAACACTCTGCTCGATTTGTCTCTTTTGCCGGTCCCATCATGCCCTTCGTTTCATCTCTCTGCGGTTGGTGAGGATGACGTCCAAAAATCTCTTTTAGCCATCACTTCCTCTGCTGTTGGGAACGATCAGCTGTGTTCTAAAATGTTTTCTCCTATTCTCCCGTCCGTAATCCCCATTTTAACTCATATCTTTAATTTCTCCCTTTCCTCCGGCTGTTTTCCTAGTGCTTGGAAACAGGCACAAGTTATTCCACTACCTAAAACATCAAACCCTTCTCTCCCGTCCCAATTTCGTCCTATATCCATTCTACCATTCCTATGAACATATAGTACATCGCCAGTTGACTAGTTACCTGACACGGAATAATCTCCTTAGTCCCTTTCAATCTGGGTTTAGGACAGGTCACAGCACTGTGACGGCACTTCTTAAGGTGACCGACGACATACGTTGGGCCATGGAGAGTATATCTCTTACGGTATTGGTGCTACTGGACTTCAGTAGTGCCTTTAACTCGGTAGACTTTGACATTCTCCTTGGTATCCTTAAGTCGTTGAATTGTTCCATGGAGGCTGTGACCTGGTTTAAATCCTATCTTCAGGGCCGCTCGCAGTGTGTTCGCTACAATGACGCTCAGTCCTGCTGGTGCAATCTCACTGCGGGCGTGCCCCAAGGTGGCGTACTCTCTCCTCTTTTGTTCTCCATTTTTATCAACTCCGCAGTTAGAGTCATTTCTTCCAACTTCCATCTGTATGCAGACGACCTACAGCTGTATAGGCACTTTACCCTCAACGAGTATCGGACTGCCATCGCTGTCATGAATCATGACTTGAGTGCCATCAGCCTATGGGCAAGGTCATACGGCCTCCACATAAATCCCACTAAATCTCAGGCCATGGTAATTGGCAGTCGGCAGATGTTGGCAGGGCTGGATATGGCATCTCTTCCAGCTATCGTGCTGGATGATATCCCTATCAAATACACCAATGCCGCTAAGAACTTGGGAGTTATTATCGACAACAACTTGTCCTGGGGCTCTCATATTATCGAGGTCAGCAAGAAGGTCCACTTCACCTTTCATACACTTAAATGTCTCCAGAGTTTCTTGCCCCACGATACTAAAATCTCGCTGGCCCAAACACTAATCGTGCCGATCTTGGACTACGCGGACGCTTGCTGCCTGGATGCTACAGAGGAGCTCTTAAACAAACTTGAGCGGTTGCAAAACTTAGGTATCCGATTTATTTTTAACTTACGTAAGTATGATCACGTCTCAAAATTTCGCAAGGAACTCAAGTGGCTCCCAATCCGCCTTCGTAGAAATACTCGGTTATTATGTCTCCTCTTCAATGTCCTACACAATCCCTCATATCCTTCCTACCTGCGGGAGCGGTTCACACTGATGCGTGCATCAGATGAATCGTGCCGGCCTCACCTCTCCTACCGCCTCAATTGTCCTTCCCACAAATCTGACTTCTTCTCCTACTCTTTCTCCGTTCATGCCGTCAGACTGTGGAACGCTCTTCCAACCGATATAAGGAACTGCAGAACTGTGTCTGGCTTCAAGAAGAGAGTCAAGGAACACTATCTCGCTTCCTTACCTTAATTATTGTACGTCTATGTATGTTTATATATCTTTTTATGTATGTATTTGTGTATTTATGTAGTTATAGTTTATGTAAGTTTATTAACCTGCACACACATCAGCACCTGTTTGCATCACGATCTCCTCTCTTAGGCCCACTGGAAGAGATCTCTTTAGAGATAAGTGGCGCCATTGTATACATGTTTAGTTTGTATCCATTTACTGTTTTATTTACTGTGTGTGTACAAAAATAAATAAATAAAATAAAATAAAACATTTTATAATGCACGCTCAACAACGTAAAATGTTGTAAGTACGACATACACCATTTTGTAATACACGTTGAACTACGTAAAATGTTTTATGTATTACATACAGGCTTTTTGAATGTAAACTTAACAGCGTATACTGTTGTAAGTAATCATTTACTGTAAAATGGATATTGTCGACAGGTGTCGGAGATTGGCTGTACTGTGTACTCCTATTATTAACTAAATCACAATTCTTCGCCCTCTTGTAATAATGATAGATCGTTCCTTTGTTTGAAATAATTCAATTATGAATTATTTGACCAAAATTAGCGCGCCCGACACGGGTGCGTCCGTCTCAATGTCCAGCGTGGTCTGTTGTATGTAACCGATACAACTCGCAAGCGCGCGATCCCTCCCGCCCGCACCCCGCGTAACCCATTGACAAGAACTATACAACGTTGTAGTCCATTCTCGTACAAAAGTTACAACGATTTACGTCTTTAAAATGCTTGATAAAATTAAATTTTTGCTATTTTTCCGGTTTGAATACGTAAATTACAACAAAATAAAGTTCTTTTTTAGTAAAAACGCTAAATGACATTTTGTGGGATACAACATCTTACGTGGGATGTATTGATACAGCCCCTGCTTGGAGTTACAATTAAAACGACGTAAGACAATTAACGTACTTTTATTGCAGGAGCCTAGGGTTTATATAAATCAATTAGCTAAGAGTGTGTCGGTAGAATAGGACCACAATACTGTTTTACGGAAGTGCCCGGTGCACTTAACTGGGGGTCCACGGGCGACGGCGGTCGGCCGGCAGGATCCGCTGGTGTCCTCCAATCAATTTCGGTATTAGCTGAAGAGTTGCTCCGGGCGAAAACCACGGGAGCGACGGCGCAGCTTCTGGTTGCTCAGCAATCGTATTCTTCAGAAATATGGCTTTTCTAAGCCCCAAGGTAGTTCTGGAATTGACACAAGCAACGGATTAGATACCGGCTCGGCACCGCTTGCCGTGGGCCCCACACGTAAATCGCCGTACAGGTTCCCTAGTTGTCGGACGCGCTGCACAATTATTTACATGAGGGTACACGGCAAGGTTACACATAACACAGGATTATACAAACATGGGAACAGGGCAAACACAGACAGGTAGTTGGCTCATCCCTATAAATTGGTCTCCGACCGGCGGCAGAAAATAGCAAAGAAAGAATTAACCAATAATCAAATAATAAAATATAGTTATAGGCCCAACACAAATGTGGGTACATTTCAAAAGATTATTTTTCTACCTATTACGTATCGGAGACGAAGTTCCTAAGAGTCTGCGTTATGCGTATTTCCCATCTAACAATTAAAACTTTATGACGGTTCACTAAATTAGGGAACCCTAAAATGACGGTCCCTAAATGGCAGGCTGTAGGTGGTTAGCACTTAAGAGAATTTTAGGTAGAAATATGGTTAACAATTTATCGTTACATTCGATAGGGCAATGTTACTAGGTCCTATCATTCCCTACGAGTTTATAAAATAGGTAATTGCACAGATAACATATATAGATAGGTAATACATATATAATCATAGCATTTAGGGGTTGAGTAATTTAACCTAGAAATGGTTTTAACAATTTGTCATTATATTCGATAGGGCAATGTGACTAGGTGCTAGCATTCCCTACGAGTTTATAAAAGAGGTAATTACATATACAACATATATATATATATATATATATATAGATATATATATATATATATATATATATATATATATATATATATAGGCAATACATATATAATTATAGCATTTAGGCGTGGAGTAATTTAACATCACCGTCCTAAATGTTTTCTCGTATATTTTGTGGTGGCAAGAAATTCAGCATCGTCTGATTTTGATATTTACTTCGATAAAAGTTTATAAAATAGGTAATGACATTATACGCGATTGAAACTACAATAACCGTGGCTCGATTCGCCTCGGAGTTTAAACAACTATAGGTTTACCTTAAGTTACTAATAATCTATGAAATAGCTATTTGGTAATATTCTAACTAGAGAGCGCGCGGTTGGCATTATGGAAGCTATTCTGTTCACATCACTTACCCCGTATTTTCGGGAACCACAAACTAACTGCACAAGTTGCACCCCCGTTATAATCTCTAACTGTTCTGAATTATTTTTTTAATTATTGTATTAAATATTATAATTCAATACTTCGTTAACGGTGGTTACGGCAGCCGTGCGTTTGATGAGATTTCTATTATGCTAATTTTGTCACCGCTCGCTCTGCGCGGGTTTATATGACCTCGGGCCCGGTAAATGAGTAGTGCCGACCCCTACTCCGGGCGTCTAGTGACGCAACAATCCACGCATCGATGAGGCTCACCACTATTGGCTAGCCGGCCAATCCTTATCGGTACGATCTCGCCCGACTCACAGAACAATGAGTGAAGGAATTTCTTCATTGTCCGAACCGGTCCGCCGATATTTTAGTAGTTTCTAATTAGTGATGTTACCAAACGCTATACGTTTGTGTAATGTCGATGTTTCCACATCGTAACAGTATCGATATGTATATTGCAAACAACAAAGATGATCCGATTTCAAATCCTAGGAATTAGTTTTTTGTTTTTGTTCACAAATTCTTTATTTTCAACTGACTTCACTTCTAAAAAGGAGGAGGTTCTCAATTTGACTGTTTTTTTTACGGTAATATTAATGTATTTACCTACGTTTTAGGGTTCGAAAGTAAAAGTCTCGGGACCCTTAGAGTTTGATAATATCCGTCCGTCCTGGACTGTCTTCCCAAACGGTTACTGCTAAAAACATGAACATTGCAAGAATATGTTTACTACGCCAACAAAGTGCTTAAATAAAATTCATGATGGTTGTCGCTGTAATTAAACACTGAAGGAAAACTAATACGGATGGTTTAACTCTGTTTGTTTAGTAGTTATATAATATGAGGTAATTAGAAAGAAAGAAAAGAAGAAAGAAAAATGTGTTTATTCTTAAACAGACATGGCGATAACAATACACAAGTAAAATATTAGAAGTAGGTTAAGGACAGGAAAATCGTAGGTGTATGCTAGTACACGCCACATCTGCGTAGAAATTGGTCTCCTCTCAGCTTATGCTGACGTGGGCAGACCCACATTTGCCAGCGCTGGTTTTCAGAGGAGGCCAGTGACACTGAAAATGGCGCATCCATGCAGTATCTCACCCAGCACAATTAACACAATATTGTGCTGCCAAATGCCACCACACAAGAAAAATAATAAATAAATCAAATACATAAATACACAAGTAAAATAAATAAGTGTATGTAATATTTATAATAATATGTCGTGTGTTTGTATCTATATATAACAAAAAACAAACAAGCCGTGTCTATGGTAAACTCATAGGTCCGGTACCATAGCTTCGCGTTCGAGACCAACTCAACTGCCAGCTGTCAGTACTGTCATCCGTTAACCCAGACCGACAAGAATAACAGACTGATGAGATGACACGTCACGACACGCGGCAATCATTCTCGGCATTATTAAGAATATGATACATTAACAAAATTAAATCAATACAAAATCACTAAACAAATCGAAGTCATGCACCCACAAAGGTACAAGGAAACAGAGATAAAATAAAAACAAGGGTAAGTATCAATTTAGTAAGTTATAAAACAGTTTCCAGCTGTTCCATTAAGTACAGTTTTTTCACCATTAATTTGAATGTTCTTCGATTTTTCAGGTTGCGTATTGGAGGTTTAAGAATGTTCCAGCAACTAGTGGCTGCATGCCTAAAACAACCGCGGAAAGCGGCAGACCTATACTTATGTAGTGTCAAAGGGGCTACAGTAGTCCTCTTGCTATATCTTAGTTTGTCGTGTCTCCAACTCAGTCTACCATAAAGGTATTCCGGTTTTTGAGTATTTACCACACGAAATAGTAAACCAGTCAGATGCAGCTTCCTTCTACACTCAAGAATTCTCTTATATTATAAAGCACCTTGAGCCTGTAAAAACAATTGCTTACAGTTTTGCTAATGTGCGCCTCGAAACGAAGCTCAGAGTCCATTGTGAGACCTAGGTTAGTGGCAGACTCGACCCTTTCAATCCCAGTGCCACCTAGCACTATGACTGGATCCCATGCCAGTATTGAGGCAACCTGATGTTTCGAACCCAGCACCATAAACTTGGATTTGGATGGATTCAACACCAACGAGTTGCTCTTCGACCACCCAGCCACTCTTTTCAGTTCCTCATTTATGTGTTGCACAGCTATTAAAGTATCTTCGGGTTTAAAGGACTTATAGATCTGCAGGTCGTCTGCATACATGTGGTACTTGCAGCTCTCAAAGGTGTTCTGGATATCAGCACTATACAATATGTACAAGAGTGGGCCCAGAATAGAACCCTGGGGCACCCCTCTGGATACCAGACGGGGGCCAGAGCAGAACCTAGATCCATCCTCGCTACAGATCTCTACATACTGGGACCTATTATTAAGATAACTATCGAACCACCGCACCGCTCCACTTGAAAATCCGTAGAATGTCAGTTTTGAGAGAAGCAGTGTAGTGTCGATAGCATCGAAGGCACGAGAGTAGTCAAGTAGCACCAGGATCGAGCCCTCTCCAACATCCCTCGCCTCAAGAATACCCCCTATGACATCCGAGAGAGCTATTGCAGTACCACGCCCCTTCCGGAATCCAGACTGAAACTCTGGGAGTAGCCCATTGGACTCCAGGTAATCCATCACCTGTACATATACCACACGCTCCAGCACCTTAGAAAGACAGGGGAGAATCGATATGGGCCTGAGATCTTTAAACGTTTGAGGGTTGCTTACTTTGGGTATGGGTCGCACTATAGCACACTTCCACAACTCAGGGAACTTGTTAGTCACTATTGATGCATTGATCATGGCTGTTATAGCCTGCAGAGCTGTTGGTAAGGTCATCAATAGCATCTCATGACCAATCCCGTCCACCCCCTGTGCATTCGTGCCAATATCCCTGATGATCCGAAACACAACATCACTGCTAAGAGGGCTCATGCAAAACTGTGAGGAAGTTCCCCTGTGGTGTTCGAAGAATGTTAGTTCGGATATGGTGGGATGTGATGCACCAGGTACATCTAAGAATGCCTGGTTAATGCCATCGGGGTCACGAAAGTGAGCCGGTAGGTATGGGTCCCCATGAGAAGGAATGATGTCCGACTTAAGGTTCTGTCATAAACACTTAGGGTCACCGATTTTACTATTGATATTGATTCTGAAATAAGCAGATTTTTCACTTCTCAAGGATGTGCATGCTAAATGCTTTAGATCTATATACTGTTTGTGATGCTGTTCCAACCTGGTGTTGTGGTATTTCTTTCTAGCTCTGTCTCTCAAGTGAAACAGCAAACGAATATTATCGGTAATCCAAGGCGTCGGACGGTTTCTGAATGTTTTCCTTGTTATGGGAGCATGTAAATCAAAAAGCTGTGTGATGAAACTGTTAAAAGCCTGGACCATATCATCCACATCCTGCAACCCACCTATTACCTCCCATGGAACAAGAGCTAGATCAACTTCAAAGTACTCCATGAGTACATCCTTAATTGGTCTGTATGTGATTATTCTACGCGCGGTCATCCTCGTCGGGCACCCGCGACGGGCACCCGCTTAACGCAGCGAAGGGCCTTATGCGTGGCTCGACACGCATTTCTTCAGTTTTTTCTTGTTATTTTTTTACAAGACAAGTATGTAAGTATTTCATAGTTGCTTTTATATTAAGTTGCTTCAAAATAAATATCAATAGGTATCTAAAAAAACGTATACCGAGGCTCAGACATGACACCTACCTATCATACTTAATAGGTGAAAATGTTTATCTATATTATAATATCCTATTGTGCAAAAATTACATAACCAGAGGATTTATTCAATATTAATATCAGCTACATCTGTATGTGCTTTAGCAAGAGTTATTGATGAAAAACAAATGCCAGCCTAATTTACAGCAGTACGTATTCTAGCCGACACGTGTACCGTGGCGCTGTGCTGACATTTTATTAATAAAGGTTAAATTAGAGTTTAAAGACCCAAAAACTACATAATAATATCTAATCGTAAAAAAAAACTTTTAAAATATAGATATATTTTCCTAGTTTGATAGATGAAACAATATTATGGTTTTCGCAACCATCATTTTGTCAAAATTTACGGGCCAATATACTATTTTTGATGGTTGTCGAAACATTTTGGATTACTAAATAGATTGAGATCCACAGATAACTATACTGCCGTCATAGGAAAGAAGGCCGTAACTAACAATTTTGTCAAAAATGAGTTATTTACATATTTGGAATCAGCAAAGAAAATGCTACCTTAGGCTCTTACTCCCAAAGCTGTAACTTGTATGAGAGCAGAGATATCATAAGGATTTCAGCCTTAACTACGACAAAAATTCAGGATTTTGACTTTAAAAAGCCATAATTACACAATGAGGGCCTTTTAAATAAGCATTTCCGAAGATAGTACGTAGGTCACACTATAAGTTTTGCGTAACTTAAAAAAACAACATGTTAAAACCAAAATAGAATGTTTATTGCTTTTCAAAATACTCTCCTTTACATTTTAAACATTTCTTCATGCGATCGAACCATTTTATAAACAGGAGGACCACAGATCTGAAGGCATGTTTTCTACGTGCTGATTGAACGCTATCACTGCCTCTTCGGAGTTGGTAAAAGTGAAACCTCTCATCAAATCTTTGATTTTGGGGAAAATACAGAAATCACAGGGTACTAGGTCGGGGCTATGCGCAGGATGGGTGACGAGTTGTACTTTTTCGGAAGCTAAAATAGTAGAAAAAAGTGCGTGTGAAAAATTAAAATTAAAAAAAAGGCGGAATGTACAATACTTGATACGTGATCAATATATTTTGTTATATTTGTTTTATTTGACTTTTATTTGCTTTCCTCGTATTTCAAATGATGATGATGGTATTCGAAATTAAAAGTAGAGTGTTTAACTCGGGTGAAAACACCCATTTCTGCCTCGAACTATTGGCGCTCTCACTACGTTCGAGCGCCAAAATATCTCGTCAGAAATGGGATGCTTTCTTCCCTTGGTTAACAATCTACTATTTTAGCTTCCGAAAAAGTACAACTCGTCACCCATCCTGCGCATAGCCCCGACCTATCACCCTGTGATTTCTGTATTTTCCCCAAAAGTAAAGATTTGATGAGAGGTTTCACTTTTATCAACTCTGAAGAGGCAGTAATAGCGTTCAATCAGCACGTAGAAAACATGCCTTCAGATATGTGGTCCTCCTGTTTTAAAAAATGGTTCGATGGCATGAAAAAATATTTAAAATGTAAAGGAGAGTATTTTGAAAAGCAATACACATAATATTTTGGTTTTAACATGCTATTTTTAAGTTACGCAAAACTTATAGTGTGACCGTATACTTTGAGATCCACAGACTGCCTCGGTGGCTCAGTGGTATGAGTATGCTACTGCTTAGGTCAATACAAAATTCTGGTCTTTTGAATGATCATAAACAAAAAAGAGTTGAGTTACAGTAAAATAAAATGTAAATAGCACAAACAATAATTATTTGGACAGTTATACCTTAAAATACAGAGTATTTTACTCAGTATTTTAAGGTTGAGACTCCGACTGAAACTGACTAAATCGCCCGCCGTAACGCGTCAAATTCTAAAAAAAAATACTCTGTAGCGCTTCAAAAAAAATTGTGCGTATAAAAATTATCTGAAGAAATTAAAAAACTTAAGACTATTTTGTATGGAAAATATAACTAATGATAAGGCGGTATGATCAAAAGACTTGCCTGCCATGAAAAAAGTGCGAATGAAAAACAAAAATTAAAAGATAGGTGGGATGTACAATACTTGATACGTGATCAATCTCTATTGTTATAATTTTATTTATTTGACTTTTATTTGTTTTCCTCGTATTCGAAATGAAAAGTAGAGTGTTTAACTCGGGTGAAAACACCCATTTCTGCCTCGAACTATCAAAACCAAAATATCTTGTCAGAAATGGGAAGCTTTCATCCCTTGGTTAACAATCTACTAATTTGATTCTTTTTACAACGAGTTCAACTCCATATTCAAGTCTAAGCAGGTCATGATTAGTGATAGTCCTACTTTCAGTGAATGGGCCACTGAATGTATACACAAAAGTAGACAAAAACTTTATGAACTATACTCAGAAAGATAGCTTAATAGATCAGTTGAATTTCTAGATTATGTTAAAACTTATTCAAAAAAGTTTAAAGCAGATTGTTTAGCAGCTAAATCAAAATATATGAATGATAAAATTCTCAATAGTGCAGTCAAAGTTAAATCTACTTGGAAAATTATAAACGCGGAAAGAGGTCAACAAAAATTAAATGATAATAATTTTAAACTTAATATAAATGGTAAAATAACTACATCAGACTTCGAGGTCGCTAACGAATTTGAAATGTTTTTCTCCCGAATTCCTGTAGATTTGACAAAAACCCTAGGCTCTTCAATGCCCATTGCAGAAACTTTGTTAAAAGCAAACGTTCCTTGTTGTGACGTTATATTTAAATTCAGTAAAGTTAACATAAACACTATCTTAAAATCTTTTAAATCTTTAAATATCAAGAAAACAGCTGACCTCTGTGTATTTAGTAAATTCTTTATTGAAATGGTTGCTCCTGAACTAGTAATAATATTTAATAATTGTGTTGATAGTGGTGTGTTCCCGGATTTAATGAAATCTAGTAAATTAGTTCCCCTGTTTAAATCGGGTAGTGCTTCAGATCCGTCCAATTTCCGTCCCATTTCTGTACTACCTACATTTAGTAAAATGTTTGAAAAAATTGTGCTTAATCAATTGCAAAATCACTTTAACGTTAATAAACTATTACATACTAAAAAAATCGGTTTCAACGGTGGTCGGTCCACCACTGATGCCGGAATTAAATTATTAGAGTGTATATACAGGGCCTGGGATGAGTTATATGATGCTTATGGTGTATTCTGTGACTTATCTAAGGCATTCGATTGCGTTCAGCACCAGACTTTAATTAAGAAACTTGATCATTACGGAATCCGGGGGACGGCCTTGAATTTCGTCAATTCTTACTTAAGTGATAGGGTCCAAAAAGTAGTGATCAATGGTAAACAGTCACCTGGTTCTCCTGTAGCAATGGGGTACCGCAGGGTTCAATTTTAGGACCTTTTATTTTTCTTGTATATATTAATGATCTCCCTCACCTCATAAGAGACGACCACGAGGTAGTTTTGTTTGCTGATGACACTTATTTTATTTTTTATTTTATTTTATTTGGGGAGCTTACGGCTATAGTACACATTAGTTATGAATATTATGCCAACAAATGCCAATTACAAGCTTCCACATATGGTTTATAAACAATGTAGGCAACATTAAATAGTCGTCCACTCAGCGGGCCGCAGCATACAATTTACACAACTACATACAATTTATAATGGAATAGGTAGGTACACTCAGACACGTTCACCCGAGCGAGCATACAAATATTAAACAGGTTATAAGAAATACCTACCTACAAACACAACCATAATTATAGTAGTAACCGGACTGGTTTACACTCCGTTAAAATGCTACGCGCGAGTGCAACTGATTTTACTAATCACTTAGTTACTGTTGTGTATGTGTACCTACATGCACCTACTTATACATTATTACTTGGTCGTATGTATTAAACGTCATTCCGTAACTAGCAAGCAGTTGTTTCACTTGTCCGCACCTCATACTTAACAGTGGCGACGAGTGTACCCACTTCTAACGAAAAGTAAAAATGTCCGGTTCAGTTTTTGGAATTTTATCTGCATTCGATCATAATGTACAAACGTGGGAGACGTACAAGTGTCGTATACAACTGTGGTTCGTGGCTAATGATACCGCTACAACGGATCCTACAGGAACAAAGCGGCGAGCTATCTTGTTGAGCGCTTTGGCGGACGGTACACATCGGTTGGCATCGGATCTTGCCTTACCAAAACACAAATACAAAATGAAGCGACCGCGATTATATTTGGTATTAGACGTTTTCATCAATATCTATATGGCCGGTCAGTACCATTCATTCTACGTACCGACCATAAACACTTGTTATCTATTTTCGGACCACATCGGGGTATACCGGAAATTTCTGCGAACCGTTTACAACGATACGCTTTGTTTTTAAGCGGATACAATTACAAAATAGAATACGTGCGTAGTGCTCAGAACAGTGCAGATTTTGTATCTCGCGCATGTTACCGGAGTTACCACAAGAGGTAGGGGGTTCGATGCCCGAATCTGATAGGGCCTCGTATATTAATTTTGTGTTAGACGGTGGTTTACCGGTAACGTTAAAGTCATTACGCGACGCGACGGAGTCAGATGTAAATTTAGGGGAAGTGGTCAACTTTGTGCAGAATGGTTGGCCTAAGAAGCCTCCCACTGAATATCTCAAGCCATATCATGCGTGTAGGGCGCAACTGTCATACGAGAATGGCTGTCTAATGAGAGGACACAAAGTAGTGATTCCGGAAAAATTACGAAGTGACATATTAAGGGAATTACACCAATCGCATTTAGGAATCGTTAAGACAAAGGCGGAGGCGCGGTCGCGGGTTTAGTTTCCCGGGATAGATGCGGCCTTGGAACGTCTAATAGGGTCCTGTGAAGTATGTATACAACTACGCCCATCGCCGGTACGAGCGCCCATAGCGCACTGGGAATATCCCCCAACGCCATTTTACCGGGTACACATTGATTTTTTGGGGCCGGTTAAAGGCCAGACTTATTTAGTTATTGTGGACGCATATACTAAATGGGTGGAGGTTTATAATATGAAGTGCAACACTACAACGTCAGCGGTAGTGGAAAGGTTGTGCGACTTTATTTCGAGATTTGGTATCCCTCGTACGTTGGTCAGCGACAATGGTACATGCATCGTTTACATCATACGAGTTTGAAAACTTTTGTAGATTGAACGGTATTTCACACTTGACCTCACCGACGTACCACGCCGCCAGCAATGGACAGGCGGAAAGTTTGGTGAAAATAATTAAAAAAGGGAGTTATATAAGTCTATTTGACGGCAACGGGGCACAAAATTTTAATAACAGACTTTTAAAATATTTGTTTCATTATAGAAATTCCGTTCACACTACAACCGGTTTATCCCCGGCCGAACTAGTCTACGGGAGGAAACTTAGAACGCGTTTAGATTTAATTAAACCTGAGTTACCATCGCCATCGTCCGCGGCCCTGGCTAAAGAAGTTAAACGTAAACAGTGTACGCAAAATAAGATGGGACGACATAACGGACAAGTGTATACCATTGGCAACACAGTTTATTACAAACATTATACCACCAATGGTAAATATGTGTGGCGTAAAGGATCAGTGGTAAAAAAAATTGGCAAAATTTTATTTTTAATTAGAGACAATATTTCCTTGGTAACAGTAAAAAAACACAAGAATCAAATAATGTTGTATAAAGGTGACGATTGCTCAGAAGATGAAAACTTAGATATGAGTGACGGGTTACGGGGTACCCCGTCAGTTGATGAGCAGCCAGTTGAAGAGACAAGGCCCTCGACTACGACCTTCAGGGGGGACTCACCACAGGTGGCCACGAGAGTCCTCCCGGGGGGGACAGAAGGGCCCTCGGATTTATCTATCAGCGGTACAAAGCCTCAGTCTGTCGAAATTTCGGAGGAGGAGGAGGTGTTTGTGGAGGCACTAGCGGATCCGCCCGAGGCCGAGAGTAGTGCCGCGGTCCCATTGCAACAGGGGGGCAGTCGAACGGTGTCAACTCCACGTTCTAAACGCAATCGACCCAAAGTTAATTATAAACTGATTTACTAGATTAACCTGCCTAATTGTTTCACATTTAATGTTTATTCAGTAAGTATTTGTAAGCTGGGGGGAGGAGTGTTGTGTATGTGTACCTACATGCACCTACTTATACATTATAACTTGGTCGTATGTATTAAACGTCATTCCGTAACTAGCTAGCAGTTGTTTCACTTGTCCGCACCTCATACTTAACAGTGAAATAAGAAATGTATGAACTCGCACTCAACACCAAGCAAAGTGCAAACGGCGTGTTGCATTAGAGATAACAAGTACATAGGACTTAATAAAAGTACCTGAATTAATAATAAAAATAGGATGCAGCATAGGCACGAACAAATGTGTTAAGTAGATTTAACCGTCTAAACTACGGACATCCAGACAAATACCTACGTTCAAAAAATCATCATCTACCTGCCCTTATCCCAATTATTTGGGGTCGGCGCAACAAGTCTTTCTCCTCCACACACCTCTGTCAGACGTCATCTATTCATTCACTCCTCTCCTTTTCATATCCTCTTTCACACATTCCATCCGTCTTTTCTTTGGCCTACCTCTACTTCTTAAACCCTCTACAGTCATACTTTGCACCTTTCTAACGACATTGCTTTCCTCTCTTCTCATAACTGAACTCGTCGGTGTTGCCAGCAGCGGTTCGTACGTAGGTTTTCGATCGACAATACATCGCACAGATTAACTCTATATACTTCCCAGGCACACCTTTCTCTTTCAAGGCCCACCACAAAACCGTTCTGGGTACCAGATCATATGCCGTCTTAAGATCAACAAACACCATGTGCAAGTTTTTATGTGCACGCCTATATTTTTCACACAGATGGCGGAGTGCAAATATGGCGTCTGTAGTCCCGCGACCAGGCATAAACCCGAACTGGTTTTGGGCAATCTCGCTTTCCTCTCGCACTCGTTTCTCTATAACTTTCTCTCAAAATTTCATACTGTGTGACATGAGCTTAATTCCTCGATAGTTGCCGCAGTCTTGCACATCACCCTTATTTTTTAAAATGGGCACTTGAGAACTATTGCACCATTCATCGGGGATCGTCACTTCATACAACAACTTATTGAAGAATAAGGTCAGCAACGCATATCCATCTTCTTCCAATATCTTCCACGCTTCCACTGGAATACCGTCGGGCCCTACGGCTTTCCCATTCTTCATATTTCGTACCGCTTTTCTTATTTCATCTCTATCAATCTCTTTCACTAAACCTACATTCACACGTCTCTCTTTTAAATTTCCACTCCATGCATTCTCTTCATTCATAAGTTTTTCGAAATACACCTTCCATCGATTTCTTACTTCATCTTCTGTTATTAAAATCTTACCCTTTTCATCTTTTATACATCTTATATGTCTTACGTCCTTCGTTCTATCATCTCTGTCTTTCGCTAAGCGGTAGATTTCTTTTTGGCCCTGAGTTCCATCAAGAGCATTGTATAGTTGCTCTTGGGCCTGAGATTTAGCTATTGCTACCGCTTATTTCGCCTTTTTGCTCCATTCCTTATACATCTCCTTTTTTTCTTCTTTTTCACTTTCATTCCCTTTTTCTTTTTGCCATTCCTTAAAAGCGGTATTTTTTTCTTTAATTACCTTTTGCACTTCTCTGTTCCACCACCATGTATCCTTATCAAGTACAACTTTACCTTTCGTTTCTCCAAACACTTCTTTTGCTACTTTCCTGATGCAACTCGCCATTTCATTCCAACATTCATTCATTGATTTATCCACCATATCTCTCATGTCTATCATTTTATTCACCACTCGTTCTTTAAACTTACTTGCATATTCTTTCTTCTCTATCAACCACAACATAATTCGAGGAGGTCTTTAAGTCCATTATTAATAGCTTATGTTGCTTCACTACCCCTTCTCCCGGCAATACCCTGCAGTCCTTGACACAGACCAACCTACTCCCACGGATTAGGAAATAGTCAATCTGTGTCAAATGAACACCACTTTTATAGGTGATTAGGTGTGAGTCCTGTTTACGAAACCACGTGTTCACTATGGCCAGGTTAAGGGAGGAAGCAACCTGTAGTTGTGTTTCACCGTCACTGTTACGGGTTCCGTATCCTCATCCTCCATGCACTCTTTCATAATCCTCATTTACTCTTCCTACATGTCCATTAAAATCTCCTCCTATACATATTTCTTCACTTTCTGGTATACTAATTATGACTTTATCAAATTCCTCCCAAAAATTTTCTTTCTCTCTGTCATCACACCTGCTCTGTGGTACATACACGCTGATCACATTTAGCACCATACTCTCCCATTCTACTTTCACAACTATTATCCTGTCGTTTACTCTTTTCACATCCGTCACGCATTCTTTCAAGTTACCATCCAGTACTACACCAACTCCATTCCTTTTTCCATCACTCCCAATGTAATATAACTTATATCCTTCCCCAATCTCTCTAGCACTTGCACCCTTCCACTTAGTCTCCTGCAAACATGCAACATTTATTCTTCTTCTCTTAAACACATCGGCCAACTCTCTTCTTTTCCCAGTCATAGAGCCAACATTCCAACTTGCATACCTCAGTCTTACTTTCAAAAAAGAGAAATAATAAAAGCAGATAGAAAAACAATAATATACGTAAAGGTGATGTATATCCAGATATCTGCGGCCACAACCGTCTATATATAATTATTCATCGTTGTGATTCAAAATTACGAAATATTGTAATAAACATTAAATCCTGTAACTATCTAAATTTAATAGAAAATAGGCATTCAAAGTAATCTTTGATGTAAAAAAAATAATATTAACGTATCAAATAATAAACCACGAAACCGGAACCAACTGCTTGTTAGAGTGTAATAGTGAATTAAATTAAGACAGTGGTATTTACAAAATCCTTAGTTAAATTTGATCATATGGAACGGATATTATATTTTTATTATATTTTTCAATAAAAAGAGATCGTATTGACTGTCGACGTTAAGGCTGTTAAACTTTGCTAGTGCTCTGGGCAAGTAACTGTTTCTTCTGAAATTGGTGTGAAAAGGTGCAACGTAGAACACAGGAGTATGCCGCAACCTTCGAGTTGGTGCTCTTAATTTTACGTCACTAAGAAGATTAGGGCAGCCCAACCGTCCCTGGGCCAAATTCGAAAGAAAAGTCAAATCAGAGACATTACGTCTCACGTGAAGCGGTAGTAAGTGTAAATTAACGCAACGTTGCTCATCAGTGAGTTCCTCAAGATGGTCTAATTTAAATTTAAACCCCAAGTAACCGATGAACTTTTTCTGAATCCTCTCAACATCATTAGAGTGGCAAGCATAGCACGGGTTCCAAATTTGGGAAGCATACTCCAAGTGACTTCTAACGTAGGCACAGTAGAGGACTTTGACAGTTTTCATATTCTTGAAGTCACTAGAGCTGCGGATAATGAACCCTAGTGCTTTGTAAGCTTTGCCAACTACCCGTTTTACATGTTCATCGAATAGGAGCTTGCTGTCGTGCAAAACACCAAGGTCCTTTGCAGTGGTTTTCACCATTAATCTTTGACCACTGATATCGTAATCAAATTTGAATGTCTGTCGTTTACGCGTAAAGCTCATGGAAAAGCATTTAAAGACATTGAGGTCAAGGTAGTTTGTACGACAGTAGGTGTCAAGACGCCTTAGATCATCCTGCAATAGTTTAGCACTCTCATTGTTGACCCTCGCGAAAACCTTCATATCGTCCGCGAAAAGTAGAAATTTAGAGTGCTTCTTTAATATTTAAAGTTAAACGTGGACAGCGCGAACTTGACGATTGAAACATTGCCCTCTCTAAGATAGTCCACTGGTTTTGTGCTAATAATTTATTATTAAATGAAAATAAAACTAAATGTGTAAGATTCACCTTACCTAATGTAAGACTTGTTAAAACCAGTGTTAAGGTTAGGAATGATATAATAGAATTGGTCGATGACACTGTCTTTCTGGGCATAATGTTAGACTCCAAATTGCAATGGGGGCCTCATATCGGCAAAATTTCGACCAGGCTTAGTTCTGCAGCCTATGCTGTCAAAAAGATCCGACAACTTACAGACATTAAAACGGCGCGTCTTGTCTACTTCAGCTACTTCCACAGTATCATGACATATAGCATACTACTGTGGGGTAACGCTGCCGACATTGAATACATCTTTGTGTTGCAGAAGAGGGCTGTCCGGACTATCTATGGTATGGGGTCTCGGGAGTCATTAAGAGATAAGTTTAAGCATATTAACATCCTTACAGTGTATTCACAGTATATTTATGAAATTTTATTGTATACCCACAAGAACAAAAGTAAATTTATGAAAAATAGTGATAATCATAATCTAAACTTAAGAAATAAGGATAACTGGCTGTTCCTAAATTTAGGCTTCATAAAGTGAGTAATTCTTTTGCGGGGAACTTTATTCGAATGTACAATACATTGCCAACCGAAATAGCAAATTTATCTGTCAAAAAACTAATAAAAAGTAAATTGTGCCAGAAAGCTTATTTTAGTATTAATGATTTCTTAGATAACAAGGCTGCCTGGTTGTAACACGATTTGCTCCTTTCTAAATTACCATGTATTAGATTTAAGATGAAATATTTTGAAAAAAGCCGAACTGAGTTTCTTGAGGGCTCTTCTCAGTCTCGTTGCATTTTGGAACCCTCGGTAGAGTCACACCAACTTTTGACGAATCTACATAATTTTCTAAAAATTTCAAAGATAATAAACGTTATTTTATTTTATTTATTTTATTTTAAGCATTATGGATAATTAATAAGCTTAAATGGGTAATATTCTAATTTGGTAAATATAAATAATATTATATAATAAATTATGTTTGTTATAATTTTAAACGTGTTATTTTAAATATACATATAAATTCCAATCGAATAAAAAATCACAAAATGTCTACTTGTAATGCGTGTTTAGAACTTATTTTTAAGCTTTAATAATTCCAGCTTTTGCGGAATCAATTACTTCGTCACTCTCTCCATCGGATATCTCCAAATAGGAATCAGTATAATATCCAATTGATATTTTCTCTGTTGTCGTAAACACTTCAGGTAAACCTAGTTCCCGTCTTAGATACTGAACTCCATAACCCCAATTATAAATATTTTTATATTGATTGTTGAAATAACAAAACACATCTCCTTCAACACTGGCCTCGTATGTTATTTCTGCTTCCAAAGTACCTTTAGTCGCTGAGAGTACTGCCCTTGCTTGTTCGCCTGGATTAAGAGTAACTAGTATGGTCGAGCTGGTTCCCAGTGTGACCGACTTTTCCTCCGTTGTATCTTCATTCCAAGACGATGAGTATGATAGTGACGTGGTTCCACCAGCACTTCCTGCGCCTACATTTATTGAATAATTAATTTCTTGTCCTACAGTTATATCTGATCCTTTACTCCAAGTGTGACTGTTTGTAGTTGTAAGTGTCTTCGATAAAGTCGAGGAAAATGTGGTGGGTGCTCTTTTGTTGCGGTTAATAAATACAGAAGACGCGACTGCTTCAGGTATTGAAGTAATACCGAGAATTTCGGCTTTAGATACTTTTAATATTCTATGTACTTCGTCAAATCCTCTTTTTTCATAAGAAGTGCTAAAACGTTTTGGTGGTTCTGGTCCTTTCACGAAACAATAATTACCCTCATCATCAGTGGGTCCGCCATAGCGGCTCTTTGCAGCTTTCTTCAGATTTGCCATGTCTAGTCCGAAGGTCTTGATTTCTTCGTCGCTTATAAGTTCTTTCTCTTCTCCAATGGCAGTTATTTTATAATCAGGTCCATCATTGGTTATAGCAATTTGTATGCGGCCAAACACATGTGCAGGTAGCACCACGCAGACTATATAACTTATCAACATTTTCACCTAAAAATATATTATTTATAAGATTACGTACATACAGTCATAAACAATACACATATCATACACATATCACGCCTGTATTCCCAAAGGGATAGGCAGAGTTGCATTACACACCCACAATTTGACAGTATTTTTATTCCCACGTAATAGGGGGCAAGTCTATTGCCGTCACCGGGCACTCTAGAATGTGGGTAATGTCCAAAATGGCCGAATTAATTTAATAAAATAAGCAGCTTTATTATAATTTTGAAAACCAAATTCAAAACCTGTTGCCTTGCGATGAAATGTTGATGAAAAGCAACAAAATCTTACGTGCCAGCCGCTGTGGCACAGCCAATTAAAGTCCTGGTCGTCTCGGACTCAAAACCTGGTCACCTCGGACTCATAAACAATAACATATTATATTATACAGAAACACTTTGTCAAACATATCTTTAATTCTACCACACAAGGACAAAGTACACGAAATTTGTTCAAAATGATTTGTTGTGTTGATGTTGATGATGTTTCGAAACTAAATCAAAAATAACTTTTTCATCTCTTATGCTCTGAAAGTGGGTCATTGCTTACCTGATATGCGGGTTGAAAGTGATATATTTCGGCCCTAGGGCGGAAAAGTGAAAAAAATAATCAGCACATCTTGAGGCTATGGCAAAGACGTATACAGCCAAAGTTCGATTAAGTCAATACACCATTCTGGTTTTTGAATGGTCATAAACAAAATATAGTTGAGTAGCAATAAAATAAAACGTTATTAGCACAAGCAATAATTATTTGGACAGAGCGTCTATACCAGTTCCTTATGTTAATATGTATAAATTTCACACAGTTCCCTGACGTTACCGCTAGGGCCGCTGGTATGTAATGTATGGGGAATACGAAAACGTATTTCGAGCAAATTCATGCAAAATCACTTGGGGAGTAAGGGGGAGAATGGAGAGTGGAAACAACAGACACATACCAGCCCCTATTGTCAACCTCACCTGCACGCGCCGTATGGCGGCGGGGCCATTTAGGTCTCGTGGTGCTCCCTGCTAGAACAGACGAGGCTCTGGCGACCGAGTCAGTGGCGGTATAATCACTACCCTGGCTGGGCAACTGGTCAGAAGAAGCATAGCAAGCCTTGAGGGCTAAAAACCTTCTAAAATAATCAGTGCAGAAAGACGTGAGGTTCTACTGCATATATAAATGCCCTAATAATACCAAATTCGGACTTACAAAATATGAATAGTACACCCAAAGAAAATAATATTAGGGCCCCAGCGACCTCACCTACTAGTGGCGCACCTGCTGATCAACGGACGAGGCTCGTTAATTTACGGTACCTATAGAGTGGCTTCGGCCCCTACGTGGATACCAGGTGGTACAACAGTGTTGGTCCGGGGGGGTACCACCGTACAGCTGTGCTAAAGCCTCCCAAGTAACCCAGCCCAGGCTGCGTTAGGGGTTCAGCAGCTGCACCGCCGGGCCCGGGGCGATGTAAGGTGCAGCAGGCATGGGAACAGTGGGGGCGAAGCGAAGTCTAGTGTGGGTCGATTTGCTGGCCAGGGAGACCCTTAGCAACGGCGTCGGTCCCGCCTGGGACCAACCACCCCAGGAGGCTGCCCCACATGTTGCGCATAATCCTAATGTGGGATCGCCGCTCCGGGTGGTAACTAACCACATGGTTCCAGACGAAGCTAGCCCCTGCGCTTTGTCACTTACTGCTGCACCAAATGTCGCCCGGACGACACGTCTTACCTGTGTTACCCCGGCTATGTCATCGAGGAACAATTTCGAGATAAAGCCGGGTGTGCCTGTTCGTTAGGGCGGATATTTGCTGCCGCCGGTTGCGCTGCTTAGAGAGCCCCGTCCAACTCTACTTCAGTGCTTTGACTACACGTAGATCATGGCTCTATGAGCCAGATGTACGTGTGCGTTTACCGTTCCCACACAAGGGATTCTGAGACAGCAAAGCTCTTCCAGTACCTTAGCGAGACGGCTGATGATGCGCAGATGCGGTTCCCGAACGCTGACCTAGTGTTTCTGGGGGACTTCAATGGCCATCACATGGAATGGCTGGGGTCCCTCAGGACTGATTATGCGGGTAGGGCCGCCCATGCGTTCGCTCTGTCCCACGGTCTGACCCAGATGGTATGCGGGATCACCCGGATACCAGACAGGTCAGATCACGCGCTCGCTCCGCTCTATCTACTGCTGACGAGTCACCCAGCCCAGTACAGTGTTTCGGTAGTAGCCCCATTGGGTAGTTCCGACCACTGTGTGGTACACGCTTGCATTAAGGTGTCACCTCCTGCACGTGCTGTACAAATGTCAAGACGACTATGGCACTACTCGTCAGCGGATTGGGCTGGTCTACGCGATTATTATGCGTCCGTCCCTTGGAGCCAGCGCTGCTTTGTAGGAAAGGCTCCTACGGATAGCGCTTCTGCGATTGCTGGCGAGATCAGTTTAGGGATGGAATATTACATCCCTTTCACTGTTATAGTTTTCCTTTGAAGGTAATTACATGGCCTACCATCATGGTTCTTTTGGGAGGAAACCCGAGGATGGACTGACCATAACTCTACGTAGGTAAAGTAGTCGTATTTTCACTTAATACAAACGTTTTACTATTACATTGGTAGGGTTTCCATAGCGTATTCATTCCATCACGTTCCAGTAGCGATTCTTTTTGTTTTCAATTGTGCAATTATCCAGGACGGCTATGGGCATACCATCACGCTACGATAAATAGGACACAGTGAAACATGTTTCAAAAACGTTAAAATTTATTTCTATATTATTTTACTTATTATTTATTTTTTTATAATGTTATGTTAAAATTGTGTGCCTAGTAAAGAATTGCGTTTTAAAAGTTTTTACAAAAGCCCGAGATAGAATGTCTATATTTTAAGGTTACTCACAAAATGGTTTTTATTAAAAATGAAATTACATGGCTTTTGGACAGCGGCTGCACTGACCATATTATTAAAAGTGACAAATACTTTGATTGAATTAAACAACACAGATTATATGGGCTGAAAGGCTATCTATTGAACAACTATGTTGAAGCCAATTTGAATCACAGTCAAAGACCGTGAAAGAAAATATCCTCAGGACTTTGGGACATGTAAACTTTTATAACCTAATAATGATCCACCGTTGACCACTCACCACCATGATGCCCCAAGAAAACTTATTAGAAGGAATGCCAAATAAAATGGAAGAAGAATATATGAAGTGTGCCATCTGTATTGAAAAAAAAATCAATAGTTAACATTCAAAATAATAGAAGAAAAGCTAAAGACATTCTTGAAATTATTCATTCCGTTCTCACAACGGGGGACCGACTGGTTACAGCCACGTGCCTAAAGTGAAGGTAGTCTGGGTACAACATTGTGCCTAGAGCAGCAGACAGGTAGGATTGTAGGTAGATTTGAGGTTCCAGGTTTTCCAGTTGAGAGCTGGATCTATACTGTAGGTATGTTCTCTAGATGAGAGCGAAACCTGAAGTGGCCGTCATTTCTGCTGTATCGATAAAGAAGACTTTTGAGAATTCGAATGGAGAACGCGGCCAGATTAAATGCAGCCCGCAGAAATTGGTAAATATCGTGGAAGTTTTATGCACAAATCATCAACCGCTGACAGGCTATAAATATTAAGAAGACAAGATAGAAAATTATTGGTTATTATAGATAGAATTTTATTCGCGATTTATTATTTATTAACGCTTCTTAAATTGATCCCGAAAATTAAATTTTTCTCACCTCAACGACCACAGCTTGTGTATATAAAGATCCTGCTTTACATGGTTACCCGACCTTAGACATCGAGTGTATTTAAAATAATGACCTCGGCTATTTGGTCCAGTATGAACGACTGGAATAAATACTTCTCAGCAGCAAACAATTTCTAGAGGATATTTTTGGTGCATTAATGTGCGGTTTAAAGGTGAAAATAATTGTTTAGACATTATCTCGAGATTGCATAAGTGCGAAATCTAATATAACAATGGGTTTAACCATAGCAGGTAATCCGACTCAATTTCTGGATAATACAGGGTGTTACATAAGGGTTATATCAACCTGAAGACACCCCCATCAGCTGATCGCCCAGAACGCCTTTTGATATGTTTCAACCGCGAAACAAGAAAAAAGAAGTTCATCATAAAAAAAGTTATATGCGTTATTTCAAATCAAAACAAACGTGTCCCAACACTAGTGATTGACGTACTTACTAATAGAAAATGGTGGGTGGCAAGGGAGGCGGCGTCAAACACGACGGGGTCGGTGTCCTTTGTCGGCGTCCAATACTAGGAAATTTCAAACGGCGCGACCTTGATGCGAAACAGAGACAAAATGTTCCAACCAGGAGAGAGAGAGAGAAAGTTTTTTACAGGTGCGCTTTATTTGTACTACTTACTTGATGTCGATGACCGTATCAGCTGATTTTAGCTAGTGTTGTTCAAACAAGAGTGTTTTATTCGGTAATAATATTTTTTTTCTGGATGATTTTTTTTTCTTGTTTGGCGGTCGTCACATATCGAAACGGGTTCTGGTCGACCAGCTGATGGGGCTGTCTTCGGGTTGATATAACCCTTATGTAACACCCTGTATATTAATAGTGCATGAGAAATACGAATGAAAATATTTCTTTCCTTAAATCATTTTATTATAAATATAATTCAAATTAAACAAAACAATCCATGAAAATGATATACCCTAATATGCTGAAAGAAGTGAAAAATAAAGTAAACTGTATTCAAATAAACACACTGCGTATCGTACTTGAACAGGCATCAGAATGGCAGAGGGAGATGTATCTGACCTTTGTGGACTTCGATAAAGCCTTCGAAACGCTGGGATGAACTTGTATCTGGGACCGCCTGCAGGAAATTGGAGTCCCCGAGAAAATCACTAACATCATCAAGGCCATCTACCGGAACTACTCTTGTAAAGTGACGCACAATGACCTCGTCTCAGAGGACATTTATACGCAGGAGTGCGCCAGTGGTGTCTCCTCTCACCTTTCCTTTTCCTTATCGCTCTTGAAGGTGTGATGCATTACACAAAATCTACAACGCGCCGTGGCATAGTGGGGATTATCCAACACCTTGGAGGATCTGGATTATGCCGATGACCTATGCCTGCTGAGCCACACTCGCGCTGACATGCAGACCAAACGACTTACAGAGAAAGGCTAAGAAGATGGGACTAAAGATAAACACCCGGAAGACCCAGGAGATCAAATCAAGTAAAAGCTTTTTAAAGGAACTATTATCGGTCGGCTTTTCAGTCTAACTGCGATTCGGTTGAACTTCGATATTTTTTCAGGTGAGCCCTTAACTAGTCCGCATTATTTGTTAAATAATTTTATTGTTGTTTAACACCTCTTGAGACCATGTTGCGGGCTTAGATTAACAAACCTTTTTATATTATTAACTCTGTGCTTATCCTTCTTCTATATTTTAAGTTTTTTCAATGTATTCCTTATAAAATTTCGTATACTTTTTACTGGTGTGGTAGAATTGAAGATATTATAGACAAAGTGTTTTTGTATTCAAGACTGATATAAACACGATTATTTTTTAATTGCCAGAAAAAAATCAGGGGAAAAAAAAAGAATAAAGTAGTTATGTCATTTTTTCCTTAAAACCACCTAATATTTGTTCACTACGTAAAATAATTTACTCATAATGAAATCAATTATAATAAGAATTACAATATACAAAATAAACATAATTATAGACTAAAAATATTTACATTACAAAATATCGTTTAAAAAATCCTCCGCGTCATTGCCGACTGGGAAGGTTCCCAGAATGCTGGCTGTGTTGCCACGTTGGATGGCGATACTTATTATTTGGGCCAGAAAATAGCCAGCCTTCTGGTCCTGAGAAGCATCGATTAGGCGTTTAGCAATGTCTCTATAAAGGCGGCGAGCACTCGGACCCCATGACCCCAGTGTCTCAACCCCAAACGGTTCAAATATGTAATCACCTGCTAGGTTAGCATATTTACGCCGTTTAAGGCCTTCAGCCGATGCAGCAGCAGCGCCGGTACATCCGGATGTGCTTGGAAGGTGTGAAGGTGCTAAGGTGCCAACGCATGTAGCGTCCCACACCAAAGGCCTTCCCATCTTCCACGGTAGCAACGACATACCGTCCGGTCTCTTTCCATCGCTTCGTGCTAAACCATTTGGTTCACGTACGGCCGGAAGACCTGTGGTGGAAAGAGCCCTACGAATTATGTCGTTTAGAATAGCGTGCCGAGGTATACGACCTGCGGTTCTGTTACAAGAAAGGCCATGGTGTCCCAGATTATCGACGGCTACTCCACAGGTGCAATGATGCGGGCAATGTGGAAGGTTGTGTCGTCCAACATTGTACCGATGTTGGGCGATGGGAGCGCCTGGATCCATAACCCTGACTCTCATTATCCAACAGCTAGTAGGCGTGCACGCTCTGAAATATTGACAGAAGTGTCAATTAGTGTATTAATTCTCAATTTACAGAGCGGTGAATTAGAAGTGAATTTACTCATTAGATTTTCTTTCATTAATTCTACAATCGGCGGCGCATGCACCCCCCGCCTCCCCACGTACCGCTCCGCCCTTTGAAAACACATGCCAAATGACCTTCTTAAATTTCAATCATAAATGCAGTTCCGGTTGTGATGTCTCGATGCGCGCACGCTTTTGAAGGCAGGTGGATTGGACGGGGTGCTTCTGTCGCGTGGCCCGCTCGGTCCCCGGATCTGACCCCAATGGACTTTTTCATGTGGAGTGAAGTGAAATGTAGAGTGTATGTCAGTGAACCCAACACCCGTGAGGACCTCCGACAAAGGATAAATTGACGCCTTCGATGAATCTGCTAGATAGGTAGGTAATTTGACCTCTTTACCTAGGTACTACCCTTTAATACCTTACTTTAGTAACTGCGGAAATGGGGGGATATGGAATCATAAAATAAATTTTAGTAATTAGGTACCTATTCAAATTTAAAATTACCTACTTAACGAAACAGTACCTAGGTACTTACCTATCTTGTTTTATCTGCTAGATAGGTAGGTAATTTAAACCTCTTTACCTAGGTACTTAACCCTTTAATACCTTACTTTAGTAATTGCGTAATGGAGTCGTAAAATAAATTTTAGTAATTAGGTATTATAGTTGCTTTGATTTCATTGTTAAATTACGTTAAAAGTTACTACGGTTTTACTCAGTTCACCCAAACTTTTCTTAAAAAGCTATTAAAAAATTACTGTCACAAAAATCAAACTCCTAAGATGAACATTTTAACTAGGTACTTAACCATACAATAATCGTAGTTGTGTTTGACCTTGAAGACTGGCGTCTCGCATCGCAATAAATATCGTGCAAGTCGGCGCTATAGGGATATTTCGAGTGTTACAATGTTGCAAAGTTCATTGATATGATAGGTACCTATTTACTATCAAACATCGTGCGTAAAATAAAATGGTGGTCTCCATGCGTGACGCACGTATTTTGAGATTTTAAAAACGTTAATAATTTTGTTTTTTTGTATAGTTCGGTATTTGTATTATTCCATATATGTTGAAATACATACGTTCCAGATGAGCCCCTGAAATTTTTATGGTAGTCAAAAAATATTCACCGGAGCACCAGTTGCTCTGGGGGGACCGCATCCAGCGAGACCGAGGAGGGGGTTCCAACGAAGTACCTGGCGATTACGACGTCCGGTAAATACCGAAAGTCGCCGGTATTTAAAGCCCCCGCCCCTACAGTGCCGTTCCTGCCCAGTGGCAGGGACAAGGAGGTGCCAGCCGCGCGGGAGCTCATGCTGGCTCTTACCCGAATTGCAGAAGCCATGAAGGGTGGCACCAAAAATCTGCAGGGTAAGAGGCAGGTGGTGAAGACGGCAGTGACACACGCCCAGTCTTCCCTGGATGAGCTCCTAGCGCGGAGCGTCCCCGCAGAGGAGCAGAAGCTACGGGGCCAGGTGGCCAGCCTGGAGGCGGAACTTGCCGCGTCCCGGCTACAGATGGAGGCCCTGCGACAGGAGGTCGCGAACCTGACCAAGCTGGTCAAGGGGCCTACCGGGACCCAGACGGAGCAACCCACGCCGCCTTCCCCGAAGGCTGGGCCATCAAGGACGGCACCCAGGACCGCGCCCAATGCGGCGCCCGTATCGCCGCCACAGCCTGTGCCGCCTACTCTTACAGAGCTCATGGCGGCGATCGAGAGGCGCCTTGGCGTCCTTGAGGACCGGGCGTACCGCCCTGCGCTGACGCAGCCCGCGTTGTCCTACGCGGCTGTTGCTGGCGCCGGCGTTGCGCCCCGTCCGAGAGGCCGGCCTCCTAGCCGCCGCCCCACCCTGCCCCCGTCCGCTGTCCCAGCGAGGCGGACGCCAGCCGAAGCTGCGGCCATTTTGCGGAAGGGCAAGGGGAAGGGCAAGAGGAGTGCCACCCCCGCTGCCTTCAGGGCCACTCCCGCTGCTGCTCCTGCTGCCTTCTTACATCCCTCCAGACGGGAGGGATGGGAAGTAGTGGGTGCCAAAAAGCAGCGCAAGAGGGCCAAAAAGAAAGCGGCCAGAGCCGCCGCGGCGAAGGCGCCGAAGAGGCCCCGCCCTCCTCGCTCCACCGCCGTCGTCCTGACCGTGACGCCGGCAGGTGTGGAGAAGGGTGTGGGGTACGCCGATGTCCTGAGGCAGGTTAAAGCCTCAGTGAACCTCTCGGTCCTCGATATTCAGGGGGGGCTCCGGTGTAAAAACACCCGCACTGGTGCTCGCCTCCTCGAGGTCTCCGGCGCCTCCAGCGGTCCCAAAGCGGACGCCCTAGCGGCTCAACTTAGGGTCGCGCTGGACGCAGAAGCCGTCCGCGTCACCAGACCTAGCAAATGCGCCGCATTGCGCATCACGGGTCTGGATGACGCGGCCACGACGGAGGAAGTAATCTCCGCCGTCGTGGAGGCGGGCGGCTGCCCCCATGACCAGGTGAAAGCTGGAGATATCTCCTTCGGCTCCACCGGTCATGGGATGACAGTCGTCCAGTGCCCCGTCGCGGCGGCACTTAAATTGGCGGACGGACGAAGCCTCCTTGTAGGGGGCTTCCTAAAGGCGCAGGTGCACCTCCTTCGTGCCCGGGAAACCAGGTGTTTCCGGTGCATGGTGGTGGGGCACGTCGGAGTGCAGTGCACAGCGGAAGACACCGTGGGCGATCGGTGCTTCCGCTGCAGCCGGCCCGGTCATAAGGCCAATGGCTGTGAGGCCCCGCCTCGCTGTTATAGATGCGAGGCGGAGGGCAAAACGGCGGACCATCGGGTCGGCAGCCGTACCTGCGCCGCCTCGAGGCCTAAACCTCGTCCGTCCGCTGTAGGCAGCGGGGGAGCCGCTTCTGCGCGGCCAGGTTCGCAGCGGGATGCTGACATGGACGTACATTAATGTGCGCCCATGTCCGCATCCTGCAGGTGAACTTGAACCACTGCCGCGCTGCTCAGGATCTTCTGTACCAGAGCATCGCGCAGTGGTCCATTAACTTGGCTGTGGTCGCCGAGCCGTATTATGTCCACCCGGGAAGTCCGGTGGACCAGGACGGCTCGGCCTGTTGCATTTTTGGGGGTTCCGCCGTGGATACCTCGCGCCTTGCATTGATTGCAAGCGGCCGGGGGTGTGTTGCGGCGGAATTTGAAGGGTTTGCGGTGGTGTCGGCCTACATCTCGCCGAACATTGACGAGTCTCAGTTTGAGCTATGGCTCACTGAGCTCGACGTCGTCTTCGCTGCGTGCCGCCCTCGCCCTGTCCTGCTCCTGGGAGACTTCAACGCCTGGAGTGAGGCGTGGGGCTCCCGGGAAACCAGGGACAAGGGGAGGCTTCTTGAGGACTGGACCAGAACACGTGGTCTGGAGGTCCTCAACCGGGGGAATGTCGTCACCTTTTGGCGGCGAGGGGGGGAATCGATCGTAGACGTAACGTTCGCATCCCCTGACCTCGCCCGCCGTATTACAGGCTGGCGCGTGGAGGAGGGTGAGGAGACGCACTCGGACCATCGGTACATCCGGTTCGATGTCGTCCCCTCACCTGACCTCCCACAGCCGGTAGCAAATCCCCCGGATTAGGCATACAGGGAGGCTAAAGGTAATCTCCAGGAGACGATAAAGCGGGCCAAGACGGCGGCCCGCGAGGAGCTCCTGGAGACCCTGCAGCAGAACCCATGGGGGCGCCCGTACCTACAGGTCAGGGAGAAACTCCGACCTAGGGCGCCCCCACTGACCCAGAGTCTCCAGCCGCAGCAGCTGGAGCGGGTCATGGGCTCCCTGTTTCCGACGAGCGCGGAGGAGCACGTCCCTCCGCGCATGGCTCCGTCTCTGCCCGACGCGGATAGCACCAGCGAAGACGACGTACCCGAAGTCAGCGTGGGGGAGCTAGGTGCGGCAGTACTCCGGCTTAAACGCCGGAAAATCACTGCCCCCGGACCCGACGGCATTCCTGGCCGTGCATGGGTCCTGGCCCTCGAAGAACTCGGGCCTCGACTGATGGGGCTCTTTAGCGCATGCCTCGAAAGGGGCCAGTTTCCCAAGGTGTGGAGGACGGGGAAACTGGTCCTGATCCGTAAGGCGGGGCGGCCGGTGGACGCACCGTCCGGATACCGGCCGATCGTGTTGCTCGACGAGGTATGTAAGCTCTTTGAGCGAATTATCGCGGAACGCCTCGTCGAGCATCTCACGAGTGTGGGGCCAGACCTGGCGGATAACCAGTTCGGTTTCCGTCGGGGACGCTCCACCGTGAGCGCGATCATGCGCGTGAAGAGCCTGACGGAGGAAGCAGTCTCGCAGGGCAAGGTGGTGGTGGCGGTGTCTCTTGACATCGCCAACGCGTTCAACACCTTGCCATGGAGCTGCGTTAGGGAGGCGCTCGTGTATCACGAAACGCCTCTCTACCTCCGTCGTATTGTCGGGGCCTATCTCTCGGAGAGGGCCATAGCTTTCCCCAGCTGGCTCGGGCCAGCTCGGCGAGATGTGTCGTGCGGTGTTCCACAGGGGTCGGTCCTGGGGCCGCTTCTGTGGAACATCGGCTACGACTGGGTGCTGCGGGGTGCGTTGCCTAGGGGCGTCGGCGTAACGTGCTACGCCGACGATACCCTCGTCACTGCGCGGGGTGCAACGTACCAGGAGGCAGCACTCAAGGTCACGACGGGTGTTGCTCGAGTCGTGGGTCGGATACGGCAGCTGGGACTGGAGGTGGCCTTGCACAAGTCCGAGGTTCTGTGTTTTCACAGACCTCGGAACGGTCCACCCGAAGGTTCCAGCATAAATGTGGGGGGCGTTAGCATCGGCATCAAGCCCTCGATGAAGTACCTAGGGATCGTACTTGATAGCCGATGGAACTTCGGACCACATTTCCGAAGTTTGGTCCCCAAGGTGACGCAGGCATCGGCCGCGCTTTCGCGACTGATGCCCAACCTAAAGGGACCCAACGCTCCCTGCAGGAGACTGTACCTGGGGATCGTGCGGAGTATGGCCCTATACGGGGCTCCCGTATGGGCGGATAGGTTGGCGGTCAAGGGGAACGTGACTCTGTTAAACAGACCACTTCGAACCTTGGCCGTCAGAACCATACGGGGGTACCGCACGATCTCCGGAGAGGCTGCATGTCTCCTAGCCGGGACCCCTCCATGGGACCTGGAAGCGAGAGCCCTTGCGTCATTATTCCAATGGCGCAAGGAGGCGCTGGAGCGGGACCACAGGCCTGCGTCTCGAGAAATCGAGGACCAGCGGTCCCAACTCCGCCAGGATCTCATGGAGTCATGGAGGGTGCGACTTGAGCAACCCAAGTGGGGTACCACCATCATCGCGGCGGTGAGACCGATCATGGACGATTGGCTGCAGAGGCAGCATGGTGACCTCACGTATCGTGCGACGCAGATCGTTGCCGGGCATGGATGCTTCGGTAGCTATCTGTTTCGCATGCATCGTGAGGTCACACCCCGGTGTCAACACTGCGAGGTTTCCGAGGACGACACCGCACTCCACACGTTGGTGGAGTGCTCAGCGTGGGCGAGCCAGCGCCGGGACCTCGTAGTGGGTCTGGGCGTGGATACCCTCTCGCTGGAGACCATGCTTCAAGCCATGGTCTCCAGCCGGAGTAGGTGGAACGCGGCCGTGTCCTTCTGCGAGCAAGTCATGCTCGCGAAGGAGGCGGCCGGGAGGCAGAGGGAGCGTACCCTCCCCGCCGAGTTCCGTAGTCGGCGGCCAGGGCGCCCCAGACTCCGCGACTACGCCCAAGACTATCGACTTCCATGATCGGGGCCTGAGGACGGCGGGATCGCCATCCGCCGTCCTTACAGAAGCAGGCTAGAAGGGTTGCGTGCTGCAGGGCCTTTGCCCCATAGCACGCAACCAGATTCACTCACTGACGCGGGATAAAACCCTTCCCCCAACGACGCGGGATTCTCGTCCCGACCCAACACCCGAAGAGACCACAGAGGTGGTCAAAGTCCGCCGGGCGCCACTGGACATACCCTCTTCTAGTAACCAGAGACGCCCGGCAACGGACGTTAGAGCGGCCGCGGCCTCAGGCCGCGGAATTAAAAAAAAAAAAAAAAAAAAAATTAAAAAAATATTCGTGTATAACACATGCGAAGATCTGTATCGATTTTAGTAAAAATAATAAAAAGCGTCCAAGTTCGTGTCGGGCCACTATTATGATTATGATTATGGTAATGACTATGTGCATTATATGTTTATACACACACACATATCACGCCTATATCCCCGAAAGGATAGGTAGAGATGCATTACACACCCACAATTTGCCAGTATTTTTAGTCGAAAAAATAATTTGAAACCCGTTGCCTTACGATGAAATGTTGATGAAAGGCAACAAAATCTTACGTGCCAGCACGTCTCGGACTATATTTGTACAATATAATGTACAATAATAATTAAATAACAGAATAGTTATGGTAACGAGGACAAGTTGGCTTTTGAGATTTTGGTGGGACTCTAATAGCCATCTTAAGTCATTACTAAATAAAAAATATTAGAATACTCCTGCTTACATACCTTGTATGTGTGAATAGTCACAGTCGGTGTTTCCAAATATACTGTGAAAATTAAACAAAATTTTCGCTTTTAAGACTTCGCCATAGCAGCAGTGTTGAAGAAATTGATAAAAGAAGAATAAATAAATATTAAATAAGTTAAAGATAGTACCGGTGGTATTATTGTATCATATTATACAGAATTAGCATGTATAGCCACAGATAATATAATAACGTACTTAGCAATTTGCCAGCATTTTGACAACTTTTAACATCGATGAGGAGGGATTCCGCGATACATAACTGCTATTGTATGGACTGCTTCAGTGGCGTGGTCGGTAGTGCATCCGCTTTTGACACCGGAGTGTCGGGTGCCATACCCGGTTCGAATCTAATATTTGTGTGATCCACAAATGTTTGTTTCGGAGTTTGGGTGTTTTCTATGTATAATACCTATGTACGTATTTAGAATTATATAAGTAAGTTTATCTTGGAAATAGACCAGTGCCGATAATTTCTGAAACCAAATAAAATCTTAATAGTATGAAACCCATTACAAAAAGACGAGAATATAACAAAAAATAAGGGAAATATAATTTACGGTCGATCTGAGGTCGGGAAGTTGAAAGAGGTGAGTTTTTAGGGGTAAAAATGGTTTATCTCGATTTCCGGCAAAACTACAAGTCCTATGGAAAAAAAGTAAATTACAAAGTTGTAGGTAATAAAGAGATCTACAACTTTTGTATTTTCACTTTTTTCACAGAACCTCAAAATTTATGTGAAAAATTCAAATAATCATGTTTTTGGTTTTTTATTTTTATCTTATGCAAAACAATTTTTTTTTTCCACGAATTTTGGTGAAAACTTACCTTTTTATGTCCCAAAGACTCTGTAATTTTTTTGATTTGAAATATTAATTTTTTTTAATCCGGAATTAGATTAGAGATTAAAAAAAAAATGTTGGACTCGAGTTTTTTTCTTTTCTTTGCATGTTCTGAGAACATTTACCATGGTAATGTATATATATATATTTACATTATCAGAAAGAAGAGATTTCAACGAACAAAAAACTTCCCGACTTTTTTTAAAAAGCTTATATTTTGACGTGAGAATTTTTGATTGAAAATGAGGGTGTTTTTTCAATTTTAAGTCAAAAATAGGTGAAAAAAAAAATTTCATATCAAAAAAATTACAGAGTCTTTGGGACATAAAAAGGCAAGTTTTCAACAAATTTCGTGGAAAAAAAAATTGTTTAGCATAAGATAAAAATAAAAAACCAAAAACATGATTATTTGAATTTTTCACATTAATTTTGAGGTTATGTGAAAAAAGTTAAAATTGAAAAGTTGTAAGGTCTCATTATTACCTACAACTTTGTCATTTCCTTTTTTTCCATAGGACTTGTAGTTTTGCCGGAAATCGAGATAAACCGTTTTTACCCTTAAAAACTCACCCCTTTCCACTTCCCGACCTCAGATCGACCGTAAATTATATTTCCCTTAATTTTTGTTATATTCTCGCCCTTTTGTAATGGGTTTCATCCTACTATGATTTTTTTTCACTTTTTACCATTTTCAAAGGCTTCAGCCCTAGTCTAAAATGACATTGAGTTTGTGAAAGAAGGCTGTACAAAGAAAACGTGTCAAAAGTTTTACTCATTTTGATAGCTGCTAAACTGGACTTTGTTATAAATTTTAAAAGTAATGAAATATGCTAACTTATTATCAAATTATTTTACAATATGAATCACAAAAACTATAGTCCTGGTCTGGACTCGAATCATTGATTGTCATCAAAGCCCTCTAGCTGTGTAAAATCGTAATTGCAACATTACGCACAGCGTACCATAGTAGTTAGTTCCTCAACTACCGGTAGATGGCGCTCTGGCGACGCCGTAAGTCGCGATATTAACACAATATGATCACATCATATTCCTCACTTTATCACGCTATTGACCCGGTGGCGCCCGCACGATGAATCCATTGATAGCTTAGTTTCACATCTCTTTCTAGCGCTTATCGGTTGGGAGGAAAGTCGAGGACGGATATAACAACACTTTAATGCGGAACCCTAAAAAAACTGGCTACTTTTTATTAAGTACCTAATTAGGACTTATCTAGCCTATCGTATTTAATGGAGCTAATGTTTTTAAGAATTAGTTTGTAAACTAAACAAATAAGTTTTGTATTTAAATTACTTTTGATTGTACTTATCTACACACTTTCTATACATAGTTAAATTACAATTATAAAAAAAACATGTAGCTACTCTGCCGTGCCTATCGCTTATGCAGTATTCGACATTTAAGCGTCTTTCGTTTTTTTTTTGCAATAATGGTCTTTCAAGGCCAAAACCGATTAGGAAAGAAATTAATTTCATAACTTTGTTTTATTATATACATGCTAAAAATGCTACTTTGCTAACAAGTTGCACAGTAATCGGCATATACTACGAGCGTATGCAGTACTTGCGCATTTCTGTAAATTCAGTACAATACAATGACGTGTTATGTACTAAAGCCAAACGTAGTACTCTACTATACTGCGATTGACTGTAGCAAGTACAACAAACAGCTACGCATGCTAAAGCCAAACACAGTAATCTCATAAAACAGAGGTAGTCTGAAGAATAACTATTATTCTTTAGACTCCCTAAAATAAACAATAAAACATTTTAACACATAATTACAATTATCTACTAAAATGTTTTCAATTTTCAATGTATTTTATTGGAATTATAAATATCAAATATTACTTTGATATTAATACGGATAGATTAGTAAATTTCGGCTATTTTAACAGCGTCATTTTTATTTATTTATTTATCCCTGTAATAACAGATTATAGCACATAAAGGGAATGGGGGAGATAAAATTAAATATTATGGATCAATATTATGAAAATATTAGATTACATGTATATACAATATAGCAAATAAGAAAACATGTCAATACAGTATAAGATAAATATAGCAAGTAAGAATAAAATAAGGTTGATACGGTAATACGGTAATAACAAGGAAAAATTAGATACCCAAATTATTGTTAGAAATTAGATACCCAAGTCGCAGAATAGGGAATAAAAAAACAATAAATTTTAATCAATTCAAAATTAAATTTAGTGATTGGGCCACGCCTGGAATCTATAAAAGTAGAAAGAATTTATATGATTTAAACGAGACAAAGGCATCTACTAACGAGCCACAAGTAATTGAACAGATTAAAAAGTACTCAAAACTGTTCGAAAAAGTTTATTCAATAGCCAAATCTTATTATATACGGGCTAAAATAGAAAAATCTGATAATAAAACTAAGGCAATATAGAATGTTATTAACAAAGAAACCTGTAAAGCAAAGTCACGTGATCGATCCTTCAATTTAAAAATAGAAGATAAACATATTAATACTGAGTCTGCAGTAGCCAACGCATTTGAATATTTTTTGCACAAATGTTCCAATTATCACTACAAATAAGTTAAATTCTTCAAAAACAGCCAATTCTCTTCTTAAATCTAGTGTTGATAAATGTAGTGTTAACTTTGATTTTCAGTATATTCACTCTGTAACTCTACTTAAAACATTAAAGCAATTGTATATAAAAAATACTGAGGATCTTTGGGGCATTTCAACCAATATAATAAAATCAATAATGCCCGCTATTGCGCCTTACCTTGCATTCATATTCAATAAATGTATAGATAAAAATCAGTTTCCTAATCTTATAAAGTAAAATCAATCCGTTATACAAAGCAGGAGACAAAAGTGATCCTTCAAATTTTCAACCTATCTTCATACTCCCTCAGTAAAATTTGAAAATAAAAACTAATATATACCGGTTTAAAATCATTAGACGCGTCAATAACAGATATTCTATAGGTAATCACGTCAGTAGATTGGCAGGAAGATCGATTTGATTTAATAGAAGCATATTTTATCAATGGAAAAAGTGCCACACGCGCGTTGGTATGGTACAGAAACAAATACGGTCATCGTAATTTCCCCACTCTTAAGTGCTTCCAAATAATGGTTAACAACCTTAAACAAGGAGGTAGCTATCGCATAACTAAACTATTAAAGCCACGTATTTATGACGAAGATTTAGAAATAGTTATTTTGACCTATTTTGAGTCATTCCCCGCTAATTCCACCCGAAACGCAGCTGAAACCATTCAAGTATCTCAGGCTACGTATGTAAAGTTTAAAAAAATAGAAGCAATGTTACCGCTCCGGACGTATTGTGCAAAAGTTACATCCAGGAGATAATTTAAGACGGCTTGATTTTTGCAATTGGTTAAATCGGAAACTCGACAACGACAGACATTTCTTATCCAATGTTTTATTTTCCGACCAAACAATTTTTTCTAATAATGGAATGTATAATCGAAATAATAAATATTACTGGTCATTAGACGCGTCAATAAAAGATAGTCTATAGGTAATCACGTCAGTAGATTGGCAGGAAGTTTGCGAAAAATACAAAACGAGATGGGTGGACTTATGGAGCCAACGGAGGGCAAGTATAATCATATAAAAATAAAACTGCCCGTTTTAGAAATTAAAAGTTCGACGGCAATATAAAAAACTGGCTCATATTTTGGGGACAATATAATAGTAAATTATTTTATTTATAAAAGGGGCGTTGAAGTACCTACACATATTTCTCCCGACACATATTGGTCTCACGTAATAGGGGCGTGCCTATTGCTATTTCCTATAATATATTGCCAAAGCAACGTTCGCCTGTCAACAGATGCATCGTGATATAGATAGCTCTTGATACTTCATTAGTCTATGTATTTGAAACATTGAAATGTAAAAGATAAGCATTTAAGAGGTTTTTTTTTCAATTTAAATTAAAATGTTTTCTTTAAAATTGTATTCATTTATTCTAAGACCTGAATTAACGTAAGGTATTTACGAAGATAAATGAAATAGGCACTTAGATAATACTAAATATCTTTTTTATTCCTTATACAGTGTGTCCCAAGACTATGCTACATGGAGGGAAAGTACCTTAAATATTGTAGGTAGACAATTTAACTGAAAGGAGACTTTGAAAAAAAAAGAACATATTAAACTGCGTTCATAGATTTGATGAAAAATCATCATTACAAATTTTGGTATATATTCATATATATATTCATACATTCTTGGTACAAATTTTGAAAAGCCAAAGCAAAATAAAGTACCTGATTCTGTTAAAACTTATACTCACTAGCATTTTTATTTAACAACAAAAGTGTGAGACCATTTTGTGACCATATCGTCACGGTAATTTACATTTTTACCTTAAAGTTACTGCTGCTACTAACGATATCGTCATAATATCGTGTGTCGTTATCGTGTAATGTAAAAACGCCCATTGCCCTCGGTTTTGTGGACAAAAGTTTGAACCAAAAATGTATGAAATGTGAATGATGTTCATACTTTAAAAAAAGTAATATTTCAAGTCCTTCCTTTTATTTAAAATGCTAAGTTTATTAGAAACAAATAGTCGTTGTTATGAAGCCTTTCGATCGGTGTCGCAAATATTATTTTTTTTACCTTTCCTGGGACACCTTGTATACTAGAATAATCTAATTAGGTACATGTTAACCAAATGTGATAGTACGTATTTATCTATGTAGTGTATAAATGTAAGAAAAGTAAAAATAAAATAGAAATACTACAGTATATTTTATTAGATGATTCTTAATAAATGTTATATTTAAGACTAACTGTTGCCCGCAGCTCCACCTGCCTCTTATAGTTTTCTTGATCCTGATTTCCAAGAAACACAGTCAATACCTAAAAATAGAATATCTTAAATGCCCTCTACAGCGTTTAACAAAGACGTGGCTGCTTCTCAATAAAACGCAAAACACAAATAAGAAATCAACAGTAACAGTAACTAGAGAAGTAAAGTAGATATTTAATATTGTAAACTGTGGTAGTTTAGTTTAAACCCTAACAACACTGCTTAGACTAATGTCATTTGACATTTTGTATATAATTTATCAGTGTGGCAGGCGGTTGATAATTTCGTGCATCCAAAAGTAAATATTTTGTAGTGCTTTTGTAACGGTGCAGATTTTAGAAGTTTTGGTAGATGGCAAAAAGGTCGTTTGTCAAGTCAATAAAAAAGTTGATAGTACGACTCGTCGTGCCGGCAGAGTATGTTATTCGATCTGGGGCCATTACAAAATGCAGACCGAATCTATTTTTATCATGTAAAGTCTGAGGAAGGCTTGAGATAGCGGCTGGAGGAGACTATGGGAGACTGGAGGCGTGCTGCGTAAGGTATGTATTTAGAGTTCCCAGAGTTTCGACGAGTTTTAGCATCTCGCGATGACATGTGCTAAGAGAAAGTTCTTTGTTCTAGGGTTTTTACCATGTGGCACATTGTTGGAAAGAGGTGGGAAGAACGCATAAGCGTATTAATCGCGGATAGCGGTAAGTATTTCGAAACCTGCACGCTAGGCCAACGACAACAGTTGTTAGGTTAGGTTATAATTTCCCACCTGTATTTCAGATAGGGTAAACAACATTCAACAACATGCCATAAGCAGCATGTGCGTAAACAACAATCAATGAATCATTGCCATAGGCAACAGCTACAACAAGCCCATCTTCATCGAATCTACGCCGAATGTTCCCGGCGCCGTCGGTTGTGGCTGCGTGAGAAGGTGATCCCGGCGGTACACCGGGTCCACATGCTCCGCGCCCTTCGACCCAGCTGGTCATCGTCGCGTCGCCAGGATTCTGCGTGGCATCGCAGAAGACTGGACGCGCGACCCGGATCACAGCTAAGTGGGTTTCTTGTAGCACGCCTATCATTAGGGAATCGCTCCCTCCGCCGTCCGTGAGTAGGAACGGGTGTTCCTAGCGGCAGTAGGGCATAGCCCTCCCTCTGCTGATCGCCTACGTGGCATTCTAGTGGATTGCTTGTACTCAGCGACCGAGAAGTCGCTGAGATAAGTACAGCATTTTTCTCACCTGCCTGACATTTCAAGCTATATTAATAGCCTACTTAGTATATAAATCTATAATAATGTTCTAGAGTTATTATTGTTGGTACAGATCGACACAGATGGATAAGTTAATTCTTAAATAGATAAAATATCTCAAGGAGACTACACTGGTTAGTTCCCCATATAGTAATACAATATAAACCTTTTAACCGAGCTCGTACAAGCCCTGGTATTGCATATATAAGATTTTACCTAATGTTCATATGATGTATCTCATTGCGCACCGTCTAACTTCGAACCCTGTCTCATGCGTTTAGCTAGTGTTGATCCTAGTTTATATTTATAGGATAGTAAATGATGTATTCTGGATAAGGTGTGTTTACTTATTTATTTCCTCAAGTCTGTATATGGTAAGTACCTTTATATATATATAGACCTTGTAACACGCGTCCCCCAGTGAAACAGTCCGGGCTGGGATCCCTGTGGGTACTCAAGCGTCCTTTTGGTTCGCCGTATTGAAGAGATTTTGAGAATCACCAGGACGCCGTGAGCAACGGCTGGGTTCATGTGACCACTCTCAACCTCTAGTTCCCTTGAGGCCAGTCGGGCACACACAACGGTTACAAGTGGCTTGGCTAGACCTGGTCACTTGTGGCTTGAAATATCGTTACACTTTCAAAGGAAATAACAGAGCAATCTGTGTAAAGCCGTAAGTTTCTTTAGTATACGTAAATGTGTGTTTATCAACCTATAAAATTACCCATTATATTAATATTTATAGTTGTTTATATTAACCTATAAAATGAAGCATAACGGTTGAATAAAAAAAAGTTATTTGGATTAATTCGCAAAATGAGGGTATGGGGAACATTGGGCACTCATATTGAAGGGAGGTTTGGGCATGGCTAATGCTCTCACGATTACTACGTGATTCCGTATAGCACTTTAGATGTTTCATATTATGTATTTGTTTTACCTTTGAATATATGATTATTTTTGTAATTTCTTTTAGAATAAATGCCGTTTCAATTTAAAAAGAAAAACAAGCGTCGTGAAATTCCTAACAAGATAATCTTACGTGCCATAGACGAAGTTTCAAAAGGAGGAAAAATTAAAACTACTGCAAGTAAATATGGAATTGTTTGAAGATAATGTTATAAATAAAAATCGAAATTTTAATTAATAAAAATAATTTAGTAAGTATTATGTGGCGGGCAATGCCCGAACCTCCCACAGAGGTGCCCAAAGCACACTAAAAGTTTTGCACTTCTAGCTAATCGGAATTATTTGAATTTCGAATATTATATTTTTTTAAACGTTGCAACCTTCTTAGTAATAAAAAAAACAATTGGCGGGAAACATTTGTCAATTGTTTTTATCACACATCAAAGTTCTACGTATGCAACGAAAATGGAATTAAGTCGAAAAGATTTTAGAGCGATGATTTTTTATGATTTTAAAAGTTCTCTCTCTCCGCAAGACTGTACCGCTCGTCTTCAAAATGCTTTTGGGAGAGAAGCACCTTGTTTGAGCACAGTGAGGCGATGGTTTGCTGAATTTGAGAGAGGTCGAGTTTCTTTACATGACGAATTTCGTGAAGGGCGGCCTTCAACTGCCGTCAACGAAAATAATGTGGCTACTGTTAAGCGGTTAATTGAAGAAAACCCGCGGATTACCTATGAGACAATTCGAGGACTATTGGGAATTGGTATGAGTCAAATCCAGAAAATTTTACACGATGAATTGAGAGTTCGGAAACTTTGTTGTCGTTGGACCCCTCATGAACTGATAGCGGAGTAGAAGCGGGCTCGCGTGGAATGGTGCTCACAGATGCTACTGAAGTATGACCACGGACATTCTAATGCTGTTTATGACGTTGTCACAGGAGACGAAACGTGGATTTATTGTTTTGAACCCGAAAAAAAACAGCAATCTTGTGAATTGGTGTTTGAAAATGAGAACAAGCCAACAAAAGTGAGACAGGCGCGAAACGTTGGTAAAAAAATGATCGCGTTTTTTTCTCAGCTACGAGTCCCATCTGTACAATTCCACTTGAAGATCAAAAGATTGTTAATGCCGAGTGGTATTCTACCATATGTTTACCCAGGATGTTAGAAAAAGATCGCGAAAGACGACCCAAAAGCCGCGTTCTCCTACACCATGACAACGCTTCTTCACACACGGCCAACAAAACAAAGTCATTTTTAGCTTTCGAAAAAGTACACTCGTCACCCATCCTGCGCATAGCCCCGACCTAGCACTCTGTGTTTTCTGTATTTTCCCCAAAATCATAAATTTGATGAGAGGTTTCACTTTTACCAACTCCGAAGAGGCAGTGTACAGCAGAGCAGCCTCCTGTTTTAAAAAATGGTTCGATCGCATGAAAAAATGTTTAAAATGTAAAGGAGAGTATTTTGAAAAGCAATAAACATAATATTTTGCTTTTAACATGTTGTTTTTTTAAGTTACGCAAAACTCAGTCGCGCCGCGAACGTCTTGTCGCACGGATGCGTGAGACCAATCATGGCCTCCAAATTGTTAAAATGTTGTAGTTGCAATATAGTTATTAACGAGGTTCTAGCCTTTGTAAGTAATAAAATCGATGTGATGAACGAAGAAAGTATTAGCCAAATTTGTGTAAGTGCTTTTTCGGACGATGATATTCACAGTGCAAAAAATCTTCTATCCGCTTCATTGCCCGCAGACAAGCGCAAGAAGACAAGGAAGAGAGACGGAAAAAAGCTTCGTGAAATTGATGACATCATATGCATACTGAAGGAAACCGATCCTGAGATCTTACCGGTTTTTGTTGCCCGTGATCTACACCGGTTACCGCCGGTACTTTTTGATCACGTTGACGTTACCAGGATCCTAAAGGACCTGATGCGGATGCAACAAGAGATTAATGTGATCAAAGAACGGTATGCCACCCAGGAAAACTTAGATACCGTTAGATTTAATCTTGAAAATCTTAAAAAGGCGTCGTTAGTGAACAATTTTGGTAGTACCCCCTGTAACATAAATTTCAAACGCGGTGGCTTTTTGTTGGACAGTCACGATGGTTACTGCAGCGGTCCTAGGGGACTTGAATATATGGGTGCAGATCATGATGCACCAGGTGTTTTGGCTGATGAGGAGCATACGGAATCCAATGTCCAGAAAAATGATCTATCATTTCCAAAAAATGAGGGTAGACATAAAAGTTGTTGTGTGACTAATGTGGTGCATGATACCGGTACTCGTCGGACAATGGACAGCGATAATAATAATACGTCCGAGCCGTTGACTCACCGGCAATCAGCTGTGGCCGACGTTTCTAGCGAGCCGAGAAACACGGTCGCTAAGAACGTAAACGAACACGCACTAGGTGAAAAGAAATCATTAGCCGATGTTGTTCGCGTCGGAGATTGGAAACAACCTAAAGAAGACAAAGAATGGACCCTAGTGCAGAGAAAACGTTTGAGAAACCGCTTTGCTGCTAGCAGAGGGAAGGCAGTTTTAAGCTCAGGTGCGAGTTTCAAAGCCGCGGATATTAAAATTCCCATTTACATTTATAACGTGGCAAAGGATGTGCCCGTGTGTGATATACAATCTTATATTGCGAGTAAAACCGATGTTGTTGTATACTTGGAAAAAATGACAATGAAAATACCTAAATCGTACGATGCGTACAAGGTACTGGTATCGAAGCATGAATTAGAAACTTTTCTAAATGATGATTTCTGGCCGGTGGGAGTCGCATATCGTCGTTTTGTCGACTTCAAGAAGAGAAGATTTGGTAAACATATGGAAAATAATTAGTACGGGTGTCTTTTTACATTTCCTATGAATTACGCAAAACTTGTAACATTTAATTGTAAAGGTGTTGTTAGATCAGTGGAATGTATTAGAAAATTATGTGAAACAGCTGACATTGTAGCACTTCAGGAAACATGGCTTTTTTCGCACGATATTCCATTCCTGGGCAGCATAAGCGACAAGTTCGCGTTCACTGGCAAGTCTGCCATGGACACTTCAGCTGGTGTGCACCGTGGCCGACCCCACGGGGGTGTGGCAGTGTTATGGAGGAGGTCTGCGTTTCGCTCAGTGTCGGTGTTACAGTGTACTAGTGATCGCATAGCGGCAATTAAAGTTGAGTCGGGTGGTTGTTCTGTGTTGATTGTAACTGTGTACATGCCTACAGACTCGAACGATAACTTAGTGGAATTCACGGAATGTCTAGGCGAAATTAACTCAATAATTGAAAATAGTGGTATAGAATCAGTGTATGTGTTAGGGGACTTCAATGCCCATCCCGGTGAGTTATTTGCAAAACAATTATTGGACTTTTGTACGGAACAGTGTTTGTCATGTGTTGATTTTGATATGCTGCCGAATGATACATACACTTTTGTGAGTGACGTGCATGGTTGTTGTCGGTGGCTCGACCACTGTTTGGTTACGAGCGCCGCGCGTTCAACTGTCGATCATGTGACCGTTTTATACGATAACTACTGGTCCGATCATTATCCCTTGCAGTTGACTTGCAATATTTATTTAATTACACCTAAAATTGTAATGTCTAGTGTGTGTATAAATAAAGTAGTATGGGGAGAGAGGAAAGCTAGTCAAATTGATTTATATCATGCCTACTGTCACTCTCGGCTAAGGGACATTACCTTCCCTGATGAATTTGCTTCGTGTTCTGATAAAATGTGTAATTGTTGTAGTCATAAGTGTTTAATTAATAATATGTATAAAGATATAGTTAAAATACTTACGGACGCCTGCTCAACTTACATTTCGTTTTTAAGTCCGGGCCGGCGTAAACCTATAGTCGGTTGGAATAGACATGTGAGGGACGCTCACGGTAAGGCTCGGCAGTGTTATCAGAGTTGGGTATTGTGCGGTAGACAGCGCCCTGGACGGCTGTACAATGAAATGACTGAGTCTAGGCGTTTATTTAAGGCAAAATTGAAATGGTGTCAAAATAATCAACAACAAATTAAGATGGACATAATAGCACGACACCATTTCAATAATGATTTTTCACAATTTTGGAAGTCAACGAACAAGTTGAATCTGAAACCGAGCCGGCCCGTGAGCGTCGAAGGTGTGCACGAGTCGGGAGATATTGCCAGATTATTTCGGCAGCAGTTTAGCGTTGAACCGCCTACGAGGCATGCCCGACCTGAACTGCTGTCGGGGTCTGGCGGTGGTGCAGCGCCGGGAGCTGTCAATGTCAAGTTCACTGCAAAGGATGTAGCTAAGGTTATTAAATCTATGCAGAGAGGTAAGTCTCCAGGGCATGACAGCCTCAGTATTGAGCACCTACGTTACGCGGGGGTACACTTGCCTAGGGTCCTGGCCTTGTTATTTAATCTGTGTGTTAGTCACTCTTTCCTGCCTGACGATCTCATGTACACTATTGTTGTACCGATTGTAAAGAACAAGACCGGCGATGTCTCGGACAGGTCTAATTATAGGCCTATCTCACTAGCCACGGTTATGGGAAAGGTATTGGACAGTTTGCTTGATGGCCACTTAAAAAATCATATACAACTGCAAGACGGTCAGTTCGGCTTTCGGACTGGATTGTCGACAGATAGTGCGATCCTGTGTCTCAAGCAGACTGTACAATATTATACCGCGCGTAAAACACCTGTATACGCGTGTTTCCTGGACCTTTCCCGCGCTTTCGACATGGTCTCATATGACCTACTGTGGACAAAAATGCGTCGGGATACTAGTCTGCCTAGTGATGTTATAGCTATATTTGAGTACTGGTATAATAATCAGAAAAACACGGTTAGGTGGGCGGATAGTAAATCTGACGAGTACACATTAGGGTGTGGGGTGAGGCAGGGGGGGTTGACTTCACCGAAGTTGTTTAATTTGTATATGGACCGCCTGATTGGGGAGCTGAGCAGCGCTGGGATCGGATGTCATATAGACGGAGCCTGCATTAATAATATTAGCTATGCGGATGACATGGTGCTGCTCAGCCCTTCAATCGGTGCGTTGCGCAAGCTGCTTCGTATTTGTGAAGGGTATGCGGAGGCCTATGGGCTCAGATACAATGTGAAGAAAAGTGAGTTTATGGTTTTTAAAGCACCAAAAAAAAATACACGGAGGTACCACATGTCTCACTCTATGGCACACCATTAAACAGGGTCACGCACTTCAAGTATCTGGGTCACTGGGTCACCGAAGACCTTAAAGATGATATAGATGTAGAAAGGGAACGTAGGGCGTTGTCTGTGCGTTGCAACATGGTAGCTCGTAGATTCGCGCGCTGCACTAAGGAAGTTAAGGTCACCCTATTTCGGGCATTCTGCCAGACCTTCTACACGTGCAGTTTATGGGCCCAATATACGCGGAGGACATACGACGCCCTACGTGTCCAATATAATAACGCGTTCAGGATGTTGATGGGGCTGCCGCGGCGCTGCAGCGCAAGTGGCATGTTCGCGGAGGCGCACGTTGACGGATTTCATGCGATTATTCGTAAACGCTGTGCCTCAATGATGACGCGCGTGCGCGGCAGCTCCAACACCATCCTGGCCACGTGCGCGGGCCGGTGGGACTCAGTGCTGATGGCGCACTGGATAGGTCTCCACGCAAGAGCAGGCGCCTGATGGCCATTACTGGGTACCTACTTAATGTTTATTTTGATTTTACTAACACTAGGCTAAGAACATTGTTACTAACAAAATGGACTATGTCTGAAATAAATGGTTATTTATTTAAAACTTATAGTGTGACCTACGTATAACGATTCTTAGCAATAATTTGAGCCAAAGATGTGCCATTCATATAGGAAATAAAAAGTTGATTTTATTAAGAAATAACAGTTTTATTGTGATTTAAGTAAAAAAGTGACCAATGTTCCCCTACCTCTCCTATATTTATAATTTATTTTAGTTGTAGGTAAAATTTGTCAAGTTTAATCTTGTTACTAACAAAATGTGCGAAATAAACGAAGAATTTAATTACGCAAAACTAGAGTTTTATTAAAATTCACAATTCCAAAAAAAAAAAACCTATCAATACATTAGCTCTGTCCAGCGGAGTTGAGCGGTACTAATAGTTGAGCTCCATCTAGCGAGCCAGATGTGAAACAGAACAGCGTCATCTCTGGATGGGTGTAGACAGGCTTTAAAGCGTTTTAACTATTTTTTCCGAGACCGAGACGATTTTGGACATAGTCACTTTTTAGAGTGCCTGGTGACGGCAATAAGTTTGCCCGGCAATTAGCTTAATTTGGGCTAGATGACGTTGTGTGAGAATGTCTAAAAATATTTATTATACTATATTATTATTTCCCTCTATTACGTGGGACTAACAAAATTACTGGCAAAGTATGGGTGTGTGATACACCTCTGCCTACCCCTTCGGGGATATAGGCGTGATATGCGTGTGTGTGTGTGTGTGTAACTATTTTGAAACCTGAGTGGCGTATCTATCTCGGTATAAAAAAAAATAAAGACATGCAGTTTCGAGGGGTTATGCTCCGCCGACAGTCCTTCTGTCCGTCTTCTGCTTTGTCCCAAAAGGCTCGCTCCAGAAAGATTTTCTTTTATTTTATTTATCATTTAAACTATTTACATAGTTACAAATTGTAGATGAGCATTACAGAAACCTACGCGGTTTATAACTGTAGTGAATTGTTGATTATTTAATATTGTTTAACAAAGTCAGGTAAACTCAGTTGATATCATATACCCAATAATTATACTCGACGTGATGTGATTCGATGAATGTATTTGATTTGTATGGAAGTAAGTCGGTTGATTCAAAATGTTATTCACTTACGTTAGTCTATGAAGTTCGAACAGATTCATTTCGTTCACTTTTGAACGAAATGAATATATGTGAATGTGTTGTTATGGGTGGGATGACAGAGACAGACGTGGAATATAAATGAGTGTAAATTCATATCAAAAAATATTGTAATATACCTACTTATGAAAGTGATGCAAATATGTTGGTTATTACGAAATGAGCTAAGTTTTAATTCGCGTGAGTCTGGATTGTGAGTGTTCTTCACATAACTTATACTCGTTCATCATAATTCACCGAGCCTTTTCCCAACTCAGTTGGGGTCGGCTTTCCAGTCTAACTGCGACTCGGCTGAACTTCAATATTTTCCGTGAAGCGACTCGTTATTCTACATTATTTTATAAGTGTACCTACGAGTAAAAAATACATGCTTCAATGCTTTCATCATATTAGAGATGTTATAAAGTGGTTTTTTAACTTACGTTTAACTCTTTGGGGTACAAGACTGTCTAAACTTTGCATGGATTGTGTATTTACTAAGCCGACCAAATTATTAAATATATTTTTTTGTTGGGGTACCTCCCCTATATAGGTCTACCTGGGGTAGACGCAAGAAAAAAACGAAAAGTGGGGATCGTTTTTTTCTTGCGTCTACCCCATTATGTGGGGAATAATTTTTGATTTAAGTATTCGTTTGTTAGATGAATTCTACTTTAAAGCATTCAACGAATTTCACCAATCCATCGGTGAATACCGCATCAAAATCCGTTTCGTAGATCTAAAGATCGAAGCATACATACGGACGGAGCCACTCTGTCTTAATTGACCGAGCGAGCGAAGCGTCTCAGTTTCAACTCGAGGACTGTCCGATGTGGCGTTGTTGGTCTGTATGTATGTGTGTCAGTTCCGGTCTACAGGCCGCATTTTTCAGCCGATTTTCATGAAATTTGGCACAAGTGTTCTTTGTTGCAAGGCGCAACGTTTGTCGAAGGGATTTTTCGATTGGGGGGAAAATGGGGGAGAAATGGGGGGAAAATGGGGAAGTACAAAAATTGTTGCTATTTCTTTCCTTCTCTTTTTTTTTCTATTTCTTTGGTGCGCATGTAAAGTCAGCCACCAGACCACGTCCCAAAAGGATGTTAGGGACCCGAAAATATCACGAGGTCTACAGTTCGCAGAACTACTAGTATGTAGTGATGATAGAGATTGACATTGCCATACAGCGTATTTAGGTAACGAAACAGGAACTGGGCGGTAGGAAGTTCTAATGTATCAGAATAAGCTGCCATTTTCAGAAATCCTTGGAATAAGGGAACGTTACCTGAATTTTAAATACCTATGAGGGCTTTTCCGTTAAATTATACACTTGATAAAAGTAATAATTACCAACAAAGATTAATACTTACGTGGAAATTTCTTCGCAGGTTTCTTTCTAACTTGTAGAATCACTTCAAGTCAGAAACAACAACAACTAGAATATATAATTTATAAATGTACTTTTATTACATAAATAATTCCAACAGATGATATCTTATTTGGGTTTTGCGTTTTACTGAGAAGCAGCCACGTCTTTATTAAAAGTTATCGATTTATTGATGAAAAGAATTTTGGCCTGCTATCAGAGCTGTAAAGGGCATTTAAGATACTCTATTCTATATACAGAGTATTTATATCCTATTGGTCAGTTTTCAGGGTTCCGAAGTCTTGAAGGTCTTTTCTAAATCTACAAACGCTATTGCCACCGCATTTGGCACTCAATTCTTTGTTTTCTCTATTTGTTTGAAGAACCCTATCTAACTTGCAAAGCTTGTGATATCGTTGAATATTCTTAGGTGTAATGAAAACACTAGCTGTATGTTACATACCTTATGTTTCTCGATGGTCATGCGTATGTGTGATGGCTGGAGTGACAGAAAATGTGCTAGAAGTAATTAATACAGATTTGATACTATGTTTCATTTAAAAAATTAATACATAGTTCTCATTGTTAAAAGATATCTTTGACTGCTTCGGTGGCGTGGTAGGTAGTGCATCCGCTTTCGACGCCGGAGTCTCGGGTTCGATTCCCAGGAGGGACAAACTTTGTGTGACGACAGATTCGTTTGTACCGAAGTCTAGGTGTATGTATAATATGTATGTATTTACAAAAAAACATGTATAACTATAAGTATTTATATCAGTTTATTTAGTATTCATATCACAAGCTCTGCTTAGTTTGAGACTAGATGGCGTTGTGAGAATTGTCCATATTTATTACAATGAAATATTTATTATTATTTATATGTAAATGACAGAGACAGTTTTACAAGATTTAACCCTAATAAAGAACGAGTTTCAGTCAATTGGCTTAGAACTGAACCCGAATAAATGTGAGATTTTGATATCTGAAAACACAGATAAATTAACAACTATCTCCAATTTCTACTGTTTGGCCCCAACATAAAAGTTTTGGACAAAACTTCTATACGCCTCCGGGGGTCCCCGATTTTAGAAGAGGGCTTTTCCACTTTTATCGAGGAAAAAATTCAAAATTTTGATCTGGTTATTGATAGTCTATGTAATATCAGTATTCATTCAGCTTTCACTATTCTTCGTTTTTGTCTTTTCGTACCCAAATTTACACATGCCCTCCAGAAAAATTTAGAAATTTTGGGCAGACTAGACAACTTAATACAAAATTCTTTGTGTAAAATTTTAAATGTAAATATTAATGACCGAGCCTGGGTCCAAGCGTCTCTTCCAGTTCGCTTGGGCGGGCTAGGTATTCGTAAAGTCATAGATGTCAGTCTGCCAGCATTTTTGTCGTCGGTCCATAGAACCGAAGAATTAGTCAGGAAAATTTTGTCAAATACACTGATTGATTCCGAGGTTCGATGCAAGACCGATGCCATAAATGCTTGGAGGATGTCTTGCCCCGACACTGACCTGCCCTCACGCCTAGGCTCACAGCGACTGTGGGATTTGCCGTTCTGTAAATTGAGAATTAATACACTAATTGACACTTCTGTCAATATTTCAGAACGTGCACGCCTACTAGCTGTTGGAGAATAGAAGTCAGGGTTATGGATCCAGGCGCTCCCATCGCCCAACATCGGTACAATGTTGGACGACACAACCTTCCGCATTGCCACTTGCCTTCGGCTGGGTACACCTTGTGTATCCCCGCATCATTGCACCTGTGGAGTAGCCGTCGATAATCTGGGACACCATGACCTTTCTTGTAACAGAACCGCAGGTCGTATACCTCGGCACGCTATTCTAAACGACATAATTCGTAGGGCTCTTTCCACCGCAGGTCTTCCGGCCGTACGTGAACCAAATGGTTTAGCACGAAGCGATGGAAAGAGACCGGACGGTATGTCGTTGCTACCGTGGAAGATGGGAAGGCCTTTGGTGTGGGACGCTACATGAGTTGACACCTTAGCACCTCCACACCTTCCAAGCACATCCGGATGTACCGGCGCTGCTGCTGCATCGGCTGAAGGCCTTAAACGGCGTAAATATGCTAACCTAGCAGGTGATTACATATTTGAACCGTTTGGGGTTGAGACACTGGGGTCATGGGGTCCGAGTGCTCGCCGCCTCTATAGAGACATTGCTAAACGCCTAATCGATGCTTCTCAGGACCAGAAGGCTGGCTATTTTCTGGCCCAAATAATAAGTATCGCCATCCAACGTGGCAACACAGCCAGCATTCTGGGAACCTTCCCAGTCGGCAACGACGCGGAGGATTTTTTAAACGATATTTTGTAATGTAAATATTTTTATAAACTTAAAACTAACGGGTCTTTTACGCGATTATTGAGATATATACATACCTCTTTAGTACCGGACGTTTCGGCCCTGTTACAAGAGCCGTGGTCACGGGTGGACTATAAATATTTTTAGTATATAATTATGTATATTTTGTACATTTTAATTCTTATTGTAAATAAACACATTATTAAAAGACGAACAATTTGAGAATGATAGGAAGACTTATCTTATTCTTATACTTTTTTGTTTTGTTTTTGAACACGGCCCTTAAACTAGGCTACACCTGTATCTTAGGAGCAGTTATCAGCGACGGGTTGTACATTATGTTGTCTTCGTGTGGCGCGTTAACAAAAATCTAAAAATCTACTTATAATAATAAACTTATGATAATTGAGCGATGGCAAACATGTTTACCTGAATGATGATGTTCCATACTGAGAAACGGAAATATCTTCCTGTTTCAAGTATTGAACATCCATTCATAGGTTTACGCAGATATTAAATACTTGAAACAAGAAGGTATTTACGTTTCTCAGTATCAGATATCACAGAGTTTTTGCTATCGAAGATGTCATGTGATAAATGTATTTTCACTATAATTTCCTAAATAGTCGGAAACGCCCAGGACTGTATATGGCTGTGCCATAGCGGCTGGCACGTAAGATTTTGTTGCCTTTCATCAACATTTCATGGCAAGGCAAAGGGTTTAAATTTTTTTCAAAATTACAATAGAGCTGTTACTTTTTATTAAATTCGTTCGGCCATTTTAGACATAAGCTTGCCCCCTATTAGGTACGTGGGACTATAAAATACTGGCAAATTGTGCAGATTACTGCTGGAGTAGAAAGGGAGTGTAAGTTCTACTAACGATGTTTATCGTAGAAAATTTAAAAAAATTGTTTCTTACTTTAAAAAAATCGAAATTCTCTTTAACATATTGTTAAATTTCGTATTTCTTTTTCGAGAACTACAAGTAGAAAGAAAGAAGAATATAAAGAAAGAAAAAACATTGGAATCACAAAATCATTTTAGACCTGTGGTTATTTTTAAACGAAAGTAACAATGCTTTATATCTAAAACTATTTTGTAGAAAGTGTGTAGATAAGTACAATCATAGTAATTTAAATTCAAAACCTATTACATACCGTAACTAACAAACTAGTTTTAAATGACATTGACTTTATATGATACTTAATATGTATAAACTGTAGACAATTAGCTAGTATTATTTTTAAATGTCTGCCTTATCGACCATGTCCGGGTGTCCTGGGTAAGGATAACCCGGGGCACCGGCGGCCTTTGACTAACTATGCCGCCTCTGTCAGACGTTGGGTATGGTGGTATACCACTTTGGGGTCGCGTTTTATCCTGCGTCAGTGAGTGAAGGCGTGTGTGGGCTGATACCACACAGCACGCAACCCTTCTGGCCTGCTTCTGTAAATAAGGTGGGTTACCAAACCCGCCGTCCTCAGGCCCTAATAATGGAGGTTCGAAGTCCTACGCGTAGAGCAATATATCATCTCCATCATCATTTCAGCCCCTTTGAACCCCACTGCTGGGTATACGCCTCCCCCAAAGAAGGGGGAATTTGGCCGACATATACCACGCTGGCTCCCTATTGTGGGATCAGCAAAATTTCTGGCTTGATTTTATCTTGTTGATTCTTTCAGGAATACCGGAGTTTTTGGCTGTCTGTTTGTTAGTTCTGGTTATTCTCTAACCTACGGAACTTTCACTGGCAGATAGCTAGCGTTTTTTAGTAACTAAGACTACATAACCTTTCTTTTAACCCAAGTCAACGCATAAAGATAGTGTGAAAGAGACAGCATAATTTACGTTGAACGTGTGCAAATGAGAAGGGTGAATTCGTAGTTTCATATAGTCCTCATCTCAATATTGAGATTAAAAGTGATGCTTCGCTTGGCGCAAATTATTACAGGTACGGTTAGCAAAAGCAATTCTATTTTTTTTTCCGCTTATTTTCACGTAGCTAATTTCCCGAGGTATTTTATTTTTGTACGTGGTGAAATCCATTTACGCACTTCGTCGTCGGGGGATACCTGGCCGGTTTCGTGTGGGACACCCAGGGACTATTATTATTATTAATTATTAAAGTCTTTATTTCCATGATTTACAAAACATATTTTTTATATATACTGCACAAAAACACATATACTTTTCCACTGTTATAATTTTACTTGCACTGACCGGTTTCACCTCACGGCATCATCAGAGATTTATACAAAATATATTTTAAATTCACTTAAAAAATATCGTACTACATATTCATACTGACATCAAAACACTAGTATCATAAATAATTATATGGGGGTATATGAAAATAAATTTAAATGATAACACCACCACTTCTAAATTTACCCCGAAAAGTGGGAGAATAAGTCCTAAGAAAATGTCTACTTAGATGTTTTAAAAAATATTTGTTACATGTCTAAAATTACTTTAAATGTCAACTGCCAAATTGTCAAATTATTAAATGTCAACTGCTAAATTGTCAAAATTATTAAATGTCAACTGCCAAATTGTCAAAATTATTAAATGTCAAAACTTACATTTCTAGTCCCACCCCAGTGAATTAAATTGTATATATTGCTGTGAAAAAGGTAGGAAAATGAACGCCCTCGAGACCCTCGAAATAAATAGATTATTAAATACCAATAGTAAAGCGATACTGAATCAACAACTTGATTTAAGCCGGTCACCGTTGTTACAGTATTATAAGTAGTGACATCTACATATCTATATTTGAGTAGCTGACATTCGAATTATATAATTGACATTGTATTTTATTTTATTCTATTTATCTATTATACATATGCAAAATTATTTATTTATTCTAGTCTACACTAATAAATTATATAATAAATAATATTTTTATTTCAATACTTAGTCCAATAATTTCAGCTACTTATTATGTCCTATTATATTATATTATATATTTTATATGTCAGTCACGGTCCC